>JAPPVO010000016.1:6104913-6158046 GCA_030407325.1 Camellia japonica
TACTGGCATCGAAATTCTAAGGCTACTACGCAATCCTTAGACCAACTTTCGTCTCTTCGAATTCATGCCCAGTACGAAGCAGAGAACTTTATCGAAGAATTCGATGATTTCAAGAATAAAGATTCTACGTATTGGGATGATTTGGTCATAGACGAAATGGAACAAAAATTGAGAGAGGAAGCCTTTGAAATAAAGGCTGAAGAGCTCTACTACGAAGTGAGAGCACATCAACTCATGCAGCCAACATTAGAAGAAATAGAGGATATAATAAAGAAAGAACAAAATTTCATTGATCACTGTTGGACCAAATTTCATGATCTTGTTATTTATTCTATTCCTTATTTTTATGAGCTTGAGTTTGTACCCCAGATAGGGTTACTTGATGTAATTGCCTTGGCTTGAATACAAACAAAGTTTTTCTGTATTTGACATTGTTTGACCCTATTTCCTTTTGTCTTTAAAAGCCAATTCAGAGCTTCGATTGAACAATCTCATCCTTCGAATCTGGACTCAATTGTTTTTAATGAAACACTAAAAAGAACCAACATGTCTTTTTCCAATTTATGGAGTAAAGTTGACAATTCTGGCTGATATCATCTGGAATTAGTGTTTCGAATTTAACAACTTTACCCTTCAAAACTAACTATAACCAATACATGGTCATGGTTGATATAGTCAGTCAATTTTAAATTGACCACTTTTGCTTCGAAGAGCAGTCCATGCTGTTTTAGTTTAAAAGACAATCTCCTTCTTATAAAAAACCAACGATTGGTTTTGATGTTTTGAATAGCAATTCTCCTTAAAGAATCCTAAGTTTTGCTTCGAAGGCCGTTATTTTCATTAATAACCTTCAAACAGGTCTTTAAACCCTTTGAAGTAGACCAATACTCGAGCATTCTAGTATCTTTAAGCATGTAGTATGCTTCGAAGCCGGCTTCTATATTTCTAAGCCGTTGTTGTTTGATTTTTAGCATCAAAATTTGGCTTTCGAAGCCAATATCTTACTTCGAAGCTGGCATCAACATCCAGAATGTGCTCTTCCCTCCAAAAACTATCAGATTTGGATGAGACTCCTCGTATTCGTACTTTTAGTACTTAGCGGCTTACGCAATATATCTTTCAGACACAAAAAGCTTTAAACCCTTTTGTTTCGCGTTCTGGAATTACTTATGCTCTTAGAATACAAACCCTCATCAGTCTCCCACTTCCCTCTTATTCCCCTCTTCATTTTCCGAAAAGCGTACTATCAATGGCTTCTTCTTCACCAAAAGTGCCAATCATAGAGCGTGTGAGCTCATCTGTGGCCTTAAAAAGGCTTATTGATGCAGAATGTGAGAAGTACAAGGCTGGGGAGGAAAGCGCTATCGATGGGCGTATCTTTGTCCCTCGTCGCCATATGCAACAAGACTACGTGCTCGGCCCATATTCAAGGGGATCCTTACTGAGCTTCTCGCCCTGTATCCACGTCTGGAGAACCAATGTCTCCTTTATGAGGGTGGTCTCGACTGGAGGAGCTGGAGAATCAATCGCCCTCATCGATACTGGCCCACGATGAGACCGGAGTGGCAAGACTATACGTACGCCGGGTTGTCCCTACTGGACACTACTCAGGAGACCTTCGTGAGCTCTGTCTTCTCGTATGTCCTTCGAGTAACTATCACTAATCTACTCACTTTCTAGTCTGCCCCTTTCTAGTTCTTGCCTTATGTTTTTGAACCCCATTTTCAATTTCTTTCAATTTAAGATGTGGGATGATGGCCCCTACTGTCTTGATATTTTCCATTTACTAGGAGTATCCCCTATTGGCACTCCCATTACACCAGACTTTCCTTGATTTAGCAGTCCCTTTCTCCCTCCCCTCCTTAACTCATCTTACAGTGATTTTGTTAAAGCTGAGAATAAAAAGAGGGCCTGGTAACTGATAGGGAATTCTTTCCTTCTTGTTATATTGGCTTTGCAAATTCCTCTTTTGCACTTCTTTGCAAAGATCATGCCTGAATTTGCCCCTCTTGCCAAAGCCCTTGTTTTGCAGAAAAGTAGCCCTGGCCCCATATGTTCTAGGCCATGTGTATAGAGTTTGCTCCCTCTTTTGTGAAAAACCCTTAGATGCTAATCAAGGAGGTTCACTCTGGATACTTCAGCTTTGGCTTTTTGCCTTTTACTGAATTACAATTCAAATGTCTTAAATTTTCTGGGCTACACTCTCTTACCCATGCATAAGACTGGCCAATGCTTCACTTTCTCCCTCTACTTTTGCCTTCTATTTCTCTTCTCTTCATCAACTTCAGTTATCCTTCCTATTCACCATTTCCCCCCTTCGAACCCAGCATTGGTCAAACTTGGTTGAATAATTTCTAAGTGACAGGCTCTGTGCCTCACCTGCTCACAAGGATATATGGGCTTCCCTTTTGATTCCTAGAGAGCTATTTATCGGGACCACGAACCCCAGAGCTTATAAATGCATAGCTGAGCCGTATTGTCCTGCTCAGTTTTGCTAGACAATTTGCTTCACACAAGGGGTCCCAATAACCTCTCTGCAGCAACACCAACCTGAGCCTCACTAGGGGGGATTTGAAGGTTCGGAAGTCGAGGTTAGAAGAGGCAACCTTCAAGTTTATAGATGACTTGGCCAATTTTGAATACACCCCTTTCGTTCCTCAAGGTACTATATTGAGAGAAAGATACCAAAATTGTGGGCGAGCAATATGGAAGTCTATTTTGGCCATTTCACCTCAAAAACCTACTAAAGGTGTTAGATGTATCCAAGCCCAAGGGAGCTGGGATTGTCATTTTCTTCCGCTGTTTCAGCTGCAGTACCTGCTACAACTCAGTCTATTCCTGCTGCCTCAACTCCTCCTAAAGTGGTTCGAATTGCTTCGAAGAAAGGTATATACTTTGTCTTCTTTCCTTCGATCTTCTACGTAATGCTTGTTTATCTTATCCTTAATTCTTCTTCTGTGAAGGTGGTCAACAGCAAAAGAAGAGGAGACTCCTTGAGCTAGAAAAGGAAAAATCTGAGTTTCAAGTAGGGGAAGAAGAAGAGAAAAGATCAAGAGCAGGAATCTCTCTTGCAAAGAAAGAAAAGAGAGACTGATTTGGCTCAAGAGGAGACGACTGCTAGGGAGGCAGAGGAGGAAACTCATTCTTGGAATCAGGATCTCGGACTAAAGAAGTTGAGAAGACAATGGAGGAGCGGACAATACCAATTCAGAGAAAAAGAGAAGAAAGATTACTGTCTCTCCTGATGATTTCGCTGAAGATTCTGATTCCGAGACAATCGCCAAGCAATAGAAAAAGAAAGGAAAAGTGACTGCTTCAGCTACTGGCTTGGCTGAAGATCCCATCCATGAAGCAGCTACTAGGCCGTAGAACAAGAATATTCCAAGGCCATAGTTGTCTTCGAAAGGGCTGAGAAGAGACGGCACCAACAGCTAAGAGAGGAAGCTGCTGCTGCTGATGCATTACCAAGGGAAATGGCAAGAGAGCAGCAGACTGCCGAACATTACTCCCTTCGCAGCTCTCCCATCAGTGCTAGTGCTTCCGGAACAAGTAATTTCCTTCATGCCTTTATTCTTTTCTTGTCAAATCTTCGATATTGAGATTCAACATTTCTTTATATTTCTCTTTTTACAGTAACAACCAATGATCCTGTCCCTCAATTTACTTCTCTTCGAGCCTTGCTTCTCCCGCTCCTTCTAAGGAAATCCAACTGCTACTCAGTCTGTGATGGCAGTTGATTCCTCTATCGAGGGTTCTGGTAGTTCTCCACCTCATAATTCATCACCTTTGCCTACTCCCAGCCCCTCCTCACTTGATTCGTTGGTGGCTAAGACCATAGAGACTGCCAAAGACGCTCCATCCATTTCTCCTATCCCCATGCAGTCCTCTGTGCCTTCCACTACAATTTTTCCTGCACCCTTTATGTCTACGGATGAGGTAGACATCTTCGAAGCCAGACTAGCTAGTCTCTTCGACATACCCTCTACCTCTCCAATATTCCATGCTGAAGCTGAGCCATTAGTCTTGGCTGACTCCTTATTGGAAATTTTTGAAAGTTCTTCTTCCTCCAGCGGCAAGCCTTTTGGACTTTTGATAGACCTAGACACATGCCTGGAACTACTGACTTCCTTTTCGAGGATTCCCTTCGAGGCTCTACAGAGGCCTATAATCAGAAATGGGTTCCTCCAGTGCTGTAAACTTGCTGAACAGTCAGGCATGGATGTTTCAAGCCATTTGTCTCAGGCAGCAGTTACTATCGATTTTTACATCAGCATTTGTCAAGCTGCCAAGGCTGAGGCTGGGAAATTGGCTGGCGACCAAAGTTTTGTTTCCCAAGTGCATACCGAAGTATCAACTCTGAAAGAACAACACTCCTCTGCTTCCCACTTTCGAGCCCAGCTGCTGGAGAGGAAAATCCAACTTGAAGAGGAGTTAGCTGCAGTAAACCAGGCCTTCGTTCGAACTGACACTAAATTGCAAATCACTAACCAAGAACTGGTCGATCGCAAAGAAGACATGGCTACAGCTATTCAACTAGTTCCCTCACTTAGCAATAGGAAATCTATTGTACAAAAACAATTAAGACATTGTAATGATTCTGGGCCAATTTGTGGCACAATGTACTTAATTCTTTATAAAAGAACAAATTTTGTCTATCATTCGAGTAGTCTTGTGTTTTTGTATTTAATATTTATTTTATTCCTTGTGTTTCCCAAATGGTTGGAAAATAAGGCTTCAAATATCTGCCATTAATCTTTTTGGGATGTACATACCCATTCAGATTTCTCAAATGGTATGCTCCAAAAGGCAGAACTCTATGAATTTGATATGGTCCTTCCCAGTTAGATGACCATTTGCCAAACTTATGGCTTTTAATTCCTATTGGGAGTATTGTTTTCCATACCAAATCATTTTCATCAAAGCCAATGTGTTTGACTTTCTTGTTATAATTCTTGGCTGCCTTCTTCTTTTGGAAAAGAATGCTATTTAATGCCAAAATTCTGGCTTCATCTATGCTTTCTAACTCCAAGCACATACTTTGATGGTATTGCTCAGGATCTAACTGATCTTGGCATCTTACCCTCAAAGATTTAACATTAATTTCTACAGGTAAAACTGCATCATGCCCATATACTAAGGCATAAGGAGTGACTCCTGTGCTTGATCTTGGGGAAGTTCTGTAAGCCCATAAAACATCCAACAAAAGGTTATGCCAATCCCTGGGGTTATCTTCCACAACCTTTTGTATCCCTTTTTTCAAGGACTTGTTGGATGATTCAGCTTGACCATTGGCTTGTGCATAATAAGGTGTGGAATTAACAAGGCTAATTCCAAACTCTGCCACAAAAGACTTCACCATTTTCCCATCGAACACAGTCCCATTATCCACAGTTATGGTTTGTGGGATGCCAAATCTATGGATCAAATCTTTAATGAATCCAATGACTTCTGTCTGATCTACAGCCTTGTTGGCTTGGCTTCTACCCACTTAGTGAAGTAATTAGTGGCCACTAAAATGAAACAATGATGCTTCGAAGAAGGTGGGTGTATTTTCCCCATCATATCCATGGCCCACCCTCTGAATGGCCAGGGCTTTACTACTGCATGAAGGTCAGTTATGGGCACTGTAACAGGACCGCGGGGGACCTCGCTACAGCTCGGACTCGATTTGTAGTCACGGTTCTTAATCTTGAACTAAAGAGTCCAAATCCGACAAATCGTTTTTTGGAAAACAAATTTTTTGAAAGAAGTGCCAAACATGGACTGCTTTGCCAGATACAGAGTCGCCACCTAAATATTTTTTAAATGGGAAATTTAGGAAACCCTGACTCGGTGCCAAAGGCCACGCGTCCGTCATCACCAAAGTTACCTCGGCTCGGGAACTTGGGTACGATTGGGGAAGGTCACTTCGTGAGCACCCCCGCTCGCCCGGTCAAAGACCGGCCTCTACTAACCATGATATCTGTTTTTGAAAACATTGTGAGTTCTTATTCTGGTTATTAGCCTAGGTTACTATGTGATGCTCGCAGCAAACAAGTATAGACTGAGTCGCCTGAATTGGAACAAAGCATTTCATGTTTGTTTGTTTGAAAATGGTTTGATGGTGCGACCCGCAGGTAGGCTAAGACGTGGATTTGCCACCCTCAGGTGGGCTTAGAAAACATGATTTTGCCACTATCTAGTGGGCTTAAAACAAACATTTGATGAATTGTCCAATCCAAGCAACACAACCTCCACCCACAGGCATTCAAGGCAGTTATATCACATAAGCACATAGCCTCATGGCAAGCATGCTATTCATGGCAGTCACTCACACGTATGCAAGGATGCTAAAGCATAAAACTCACCGAGTACTCCAAGCCAAAACAAAAGCTCATTAGAAATCATGCATGATCCTAATTATACAGTAATGCCTAATGCAACACATGCAAAAATGCAACTATAGCAGGCTCGGCTTTTCTAAACATGGCATGTGGAATGCTACAACTAACACGTATTCAATTTGGAATTGAAATACAAATGCAGTTTGTATGATGCGCCGAGCCCGGTGCGTGCAAAACAGATGAATGATGCAAACATGCTATCATACTGTATGCTAATTGAAATATGCCCTATATCTAACCATCATAAGCGGGTAAATAAAAGGGAAGAAAGACGTGGGGTTGGAAGACATACATCACACTCACCCACACTTATTACAATTATGCCCTCGCGAAGAGGGTCCGAATAAATAATACAGTCCGAATAAAAGAATAATACAGTCCGAAATGAAAGAATAATACAGTCCGAATAAATATACAAATTCCTAATTAATTATGGAATTAACTAGGAAAGCTGTAAAAAAAAAATTGGCTTACAAGCCAGGGGCTGCTTTGACTCCGCTGAATGATGTATGCTGGGCTGCCTTTTTGGGAAATCCACTGGGATGCCCCAATTAGCCTCTGTTTGCAATGTTCCTCGAAATGCGCGCCCGACTCCGAAAAGTTGCTGATTCTTCATTTTGCTGCAACAGAGAGCGGGAAAGGGGCATAGCAATGTATTTCACAAATATATGCATGCCTCGATTCTCGTGCCCCCAATCACGCATATCGATGCATGATGGCCGAGGAATCGGATTGCACAACTCAATATAGGATGAATGCGTATGAATGCTACAACAAAACTAACTCCATCATGAGTAATCCGGAGTGTCGGTGACTTGGGAATTGAGACCCGTTCCGTCACTCGGAGTACGAAACGTGCCTCGTTTCCCGTGCCCGGGCTAACTCCTATCCCGAACACGATGCAATATGCATGATATGCATGAATGCAACTAAAATGCAATCCTAGCATGCACAATGCTACGAAAATGAGATGCCTCAAAATGCGTGCACGCGGTCGCGCAAACCGAGGCAATGATCCTAAGGCATAAAATGGCATACACGATGCAATTGGACTTACACTAACACGAGTGGACCTCAGCCACACTCACATAAGAGGCCGTCGGATAAAAATGAAGTGCCTCGAAATGCGTGCCCACGGGCGCGCAAACCGAGACGATGCATACGGAATGCAAAATGACATGGAAATGATATGTAATGAGGCTAAAATGAGATGTCTCGAAGTACGTGCCCGCGGGCACGCAAGCCGAGGAAATGGCATACGGAATGCAATGATGCGAAAATGGCATACAGAATGCATAATGGACTTATACCAACATGAGAGGACCTCAGCCACTCTCATACGGGAGGCCGTCGGATAAAAAAGGAAGTGCCTCGAAATGCGTGCCCACGGACGCGCAAACCGAGGCGATGGATTAAAGCATGAAATGACATACAAAATGCGAAATGGACTTATACTAACATGAGTGAGCCTCAGCCACACTCACATGAGAGGCCGTAGACGAAAAATGGGGTGCCTCGAAATGCGCGCACACGGGCACGCAAACCGAGGCAATGCGTTTAAGCATGAAACGACATGGAAAATGATATGCAAACATGCAAATGGAATTTCAGCACTTACAAATGATGCAAAACAGTCCCGAAAGGCGGGGAAATGACATCGAATGCCCGGAATGATCCTGAAATGCGATATTAAGCACCCGAAATGGCCTACAGCCATACTAAACATGCGTGGTTGGTACATGGTATGCAAAACAGTGGCAAGGCAGCCCCAAAATAGCATTATTTACAGTACAAAACATGGCGAAATAGTGAGCATAGATAGGACAACAATGGCATGCAAGAATACGAGCCAAGAGAGGGGTATTGAAGCAAGTGATGTATGCGATGCTCAAACTGAAAAGTACCCTTCTACAATACTGATGAGGGACCAAAAATATGCACATTTACAGTAGATGACATCCCCCAACTCAGTATGAAAACATGGTAAAAATGCTATGCAAGAATGAGGATATATAAGGCTATAACATGAAGTACCCCAAACATTCATCAAAACAGAAAATACCCTCAATGAGATATGTCAAGAAGATCAAAATATGAATATTTATAGTTCTGATGATGGCCGAAAACAGAAGCTAGATAAGCTTAAAAAAGCATGCAAAATGGGGTCAAAGAGAGATATAAAGGCAAGTATAACATGGAGACCCCAAACAAAGTTGATCCCTTCTACAATATTGTAGAGGGACACAAATAAGCTCACTCACAGTTCATGGAATGTTCCAAAACAGACTGAATGTAGGTCAAATAAATCATGCAAGTTTACGGTAAATATGAGAAATTATGAAGCAAGTGCATGATAGAGAGGCCAAACAGGGTTAAGACCTTCTTCAATGTTGAAGAGGGGCTCAAAATAGGCCCACTCACAGTTTACCTCATGCTCGAAAACAGATCACTCATAGGCCAAATATTTCATGCCAAAAACAAGGGTAAAACATGGATTCAAAGCAACTTGCATATGGAGCTTGAAAACAAGGTTGAGCCCTTCCTCAATGTTGAATAGGGCCTCAAAATAAGCACAATATCAGTTCATGAGATGCTCCAATTCAGATCACACATAGGCCAAATATTCAATGCAAAATAATGGCATATAAGAGGATATTGAAAGAAGTGCAAGATGGAGGGCTCAAACAGAGTTGAGCCCTTGAACAAACATCAAGAATAGCTCAAAAGAAGACCACTTTCAGTATTTGTCGGAGCTCAAAACAGTGAGCAAGTAGGGTTAAGAAAAGAGGCAAAAAAGTGGTGTAAAAGAGGGGATTTGAGACTTACCCTTGAAGACCTTTCTTTCTTTGCTTCTTGACTTGAGAAATGTTGCTTCTAAGCCTTCAAGAGTCCCTCCTTGCTGCTGGAAATGGATTGGTGATGGTGATGCTTGATGATGATGAACAAATGGAAGTAAAACTTGAGGATTTGAGAGAGATCAAGAGAGATATGCTTGAGGCAAAGGTTCTAGGTCTTGAGGGAGAGGGAGAGGAGTGTATGCATGCAAGAATTCATTGAGCCAAAGTGTATGCAAGTGTGTAGCCTTAAGGGAACAAGTTCCCTTGCAAACAAATATCCCCCGAAATCAGATCTTTTGGGGGATACAGCTGTATAGCTGTGAAATACCCCCCCAAGGAACATGGCCGGCCATCTGCTTTTTCTAGAGGTGGCCGGCCGGCTAGGGGGTAAAAATGAACTCTTGAATTAATGGCCGGCCACCACATGATGGTGTCCTCCCAAGTGTGTACAACAAGGCCCTGTGGTTCAAATTTGACAACTCTGAAACAGGAGAAAGAATAGGCCAATTCAAAGAGGGGTTCAAAAGGTTCAATGAGAATTACTGGCCGGCCATATGTTTTTAGGGTCCTCCCATGTGTGTACATCACAAATATGTGGTTTTGGCTTGAAGAAAATGGCCCTAGGGTGGTCAACATTAGCCCGGAAGTGAGAAAAACGGGCGCCGGGGGGCGCCGGAAGAGCATAACAGGTCGCTTAGACAATTGTTGGCCTCCCACCCTCCAGTGACCTTCCTTATGATGAAACAGAGGTACCTGCCAAAAATGAACAAAAACCGATGCAAAACGAATGCTCGGGGACCAAAACACGCAGTTCGAGGTCCCGAAAACAGGCTGTAAGCACCGAAAGTGGCATTCGTCCACGAAGTGGGTATCTAAGACCCCAGTGTCCCTCGTTATGATAAAGCAGAGGTACCTGCTAAAAATGAACAAAAACCGATGCGAAACGAATGCTCGGGGGCCAAACCGCGCGGTTCGGGGTCCCGAAAACCGGCCGTTAAGCACCGAAAGTGGTGTTCGGCCACGAAGTGGGTATTTAAGACCCCAGTGTCCCTCGAAAGGGAGTAAATGAGATGCATGCCAAAAATCGGAGGGATCGGAGATGGTTGGGTGGTCCCGAACCGAGGCACACGGCCTGACGGCTCCGAAAACCGGGAACTGGGCTCCGAAATGGGCAAAATGGTCTACGGCCACGAAATGTAGCCCACAGCCACTGAGAGACGGTCTACGGGACCTCTCCCTTCCCTCAGGAAAGAAAACAGAGAAACTGAGTCTGGTTCGCAAACCGAGGCAAGGCACAGAAGAGAGTTCGGAAGTCCGGAGGCAGGGCGCACGGCCGCGACTCTGAGACTTCTAAACGAGCACAATATGAAACATCACCGAGCGCTCAATCGGTGACGTCTAAGTCTTAAGGTCGGTCAAAAATGGGGTGTCTACAGGCACATGCCTTATTGTGCCATGCTTTTGGCATGCCTGGCAACCCTTTGCATATTCTATGCAGTCTTTAAGGATAGTTGGCCAATAGTAGGAATGCCTTCGAAGCAACCATCTCATCTTTACACCAGGCTGATGAGCACCACAGATGCCTTCATGAACTTCAGCCATAGCTGTTAATGCTTCTTTTAAGCCTAAACATTCCAGCAACAAACCATCTCCCCCCCCCTTTTATAGAGAGCATTACCATATATCATGTATTGCATGGACTGCAATTTGATTTTCCTGCTGGCCTTCGAAGATGGACCAGCTAAGTATTGCATTATTGGATGCCTCCAATCTTGTTCTTGTAAGTCATTATGATTGACTTCCAAGACCACATTCCTTTTATTCAAAGGTTGTATTAATCTTTGATATGTTGTTTGACTTATGTCCCTTTGGGTATTATCCCTTCTCTTGAAGTTCGAAGCTTTCTGAGCTACATCATTAGCCTTATTGTTCAAGAATCTTGGAACATGAGTTACATTTGCTATTTGAAACTGAGAAAGCAAATGCAATGCAACAACATAGTATGGCAAAATACTTATGCTTTGACACTTGAAAACCCCTTTCACTTGGTTAACCACCAATTGAGAGTCTCCAAATATGTCAACTGCATGTACTTGTAATCCAATAAGAATTTCTAGTCCACTATTAAGGCTTCATATTCAGCCTGGTTATTGGAACAGGTGGCTTCATCCACTCTGAAACCATATGTGGTTTCTATCCCTTGTGGAGATTTAATCACAATACCAATTCCAGTTAAACCATTGGCTTTCGATCCATCGAACCACATCTGCCATGGCTCAACACTAGCCATACCAAGCTCCATTATCTCTTGGCTCTCTGTTTGAGATGGATGGTCTGCCAGAAAATTGGCTAAAACTTGCCCTTTTACTGCCCTTTGAGGGACATATTCTAAATGAAATTCTGATAAGGCTAGTATCCACTTGCCAATTCTCCCCCTCAACATAGGTCTGGATAACATGTATTTAGCCAAATCTATGGTTGCAATTACCAAGACAGTTGTAGGTAAAAGATAATATCTTAATTTCATTACGGCAAAATACAAAGTAAGACACAACTTTTCAACAGCTGAATATTTACATTCACAAGAATTTAAAAACCTACTAAGGTAATAAATAGCTTGCTCCTTGCCTTCTTCATTATATTGAGCCAAGAAAGCTCCTAATGAATCTTCTGCTGCGGCTATGTACAACTTCAAGGGTTTATTTCCTTTTGGTAGCATCAGCACTGGAGGGTTGGCCAAGTAGGCTTTGATACCTTCGAAAGCAATTTAATGCTCTGCTGTCCACACAAATTCCTCTTCATCTTTCAGCCTTAACAAGGAAGAAAATACTTTAGTTTTCCCTGCAGTATTAGAAATGAACTTTCGAAGAAAGTTAACCTGTCCAAGGAACCTTTGTAATTCTTTCTTACTTGATGGAGGCTTGGCTTCAATGATGGCTTTGGCTTTATTCTGGTCAATCTGTATTCCTTTCTTGTGTACCACATAACCCAAGAAGTTTCCAGATGATACGCCAAAAGCACACTTAAGAGGATTGAGCTTCAACTTGAACTTCCTCATTATTTCAAAAGCTACTTCTAAGTGAAATAGATGCTCCACCATGGACTGGGATTTCACTACAATGTCATCAATATAACACTCTAGATACCCTCCAATGAGGTCATGAAAGATAGTGTTCATAGCCCTCTGATATGTAGCCCCAACATTCTTCAAACCAAATGGCATTTTAACCCATTCGAAGGTGCCAATATTCCCAGGACATCTGAATGCTGTCTTGTGGATATCCTTCTCTGCAATGCAGATTTGGTTATACCTAGAGTGCCCATCCATCATTGATAAAATCTGATGTCCTGCTAAACTGTCTACCAGCAGATCCACTATGGGCATAGGGTACTCATCTTTGGGAGTTGCTAGATTTAAGTTTCTGAAATCGATGCATACCCTCATTTTTCCATTCTTCTTGACTACAGCACAATATTAGATAGCCATTCAACATACCTGGCTGTCCTAATAAAGCCTGCCTTGAGTAGTCTAAGAATCTCTTCCTTGACCTTCTGAATTACTTCTGGACTCATTCTTCTTGGTTTCTGCTTGTATGGCTTGAAATTAGGCTTCATAGGGAGCCTATGTCTACTAATGACCTATCCAATCCTGGTAGTTCATTATAGGACCATGCAAAGCAATCTTTGTATTTCTTCAGAACAACCAACAACTGGCCTCTGTCCAGAATATTCAAGCAAGCACTTATATAGGTGGGCTGTTGTATAGAACCTTCCCCTAAATTACTTCTTCTAAGGGGTCTTGTGTCTGAGAACTTATTAAAGCTTCTTCCTTGGTTTCTTTGACCTTCGAAGCAACCTTTGCTTTGTTCTTCCCAGGTTCTTTAGTTCAACATCTTGCCCTCCTCCTCATAGACAAAATCTGTCCATAAGGCATCCTCCTCCTGTATCTCCTGGACTTTTGTTCAATGTCCAATGCACAGTATTTCCCAAGGGTCAAAATTCTGACCTGCTGCTGCTCTTCCTGTTTACAGCCAATTATCATGGCTTCTCTTTCTTGCTCCTGTACTTTCTGGACTATAGCTTTTACATCCAATGTTGAGAATTTAATCAGAGCCAAGGACTTGGCTTCTTGTTCTTCATCTCTTTGCCTACAACCAGGCATCATTGTCATCTTTAACGACAATCTCTTCATCAGCACTCTCTTGGACTAAGTGCTTCAGGTGTGTCACTTCCTCATCAGCCGTCACTTCGGCTGAGCCATCAGCTTTCCTCAGTATACTGAGTGGTGTCACTCCCTCAATATACAGCTTGGCCTCTGCAAAGTCTGCACAGGCTATGAAGGGTTGAGGATCTGCATCTATTTCCTTTGTCTCTCCATTGCCTAAGGCCATCATGATTTCTGATGCAAAGAGGAAGGCACACATTTGTTAGTGTGGATCCAATCTCTCCAAGTAAAGCATTGTATTTAGCATTACTGTCGATCACGAAGAATGCTGTCAACAGTCCCTGGTTCCCACACTCAAGTTAATGGGTAAAATTCCCTGAGCCATTTGTTTATCTCCAGCAAAGCCAGCGATGGTTGTGCTGGTTGGGATCAACCTGGGATTCTTTTTCCCTAGTTTCTTCAAAGAAGATTTCGGTAGTAAGTTCACTGCTGCCCCATTATCTATCAGGACCCGATTCAATTGTATCCCATCAAAGAAAGCCTTGATATACAAAGGCTTGACATGTTGTGT
Organism: Camellia japonica; assembly: GCA_030407325.1. Taxonomy (NCBI): domain Eukaryota; kingdom Viridiplantae; phylum Streptophyta; class Magnoliopsida; order Ericales; family Theaceae; genus Camellia; species Camellia japonica. The sequence continues at coordinate 6,118,870 of JAPPVO010000016.1, forward strand.
CATAGAATTCGAGGGATATTCAAAAGGATATGAGAGGTTGATGCTCACCTCTTCCTCGCCCTCACATTCAGTTTCCATCTGAGTAGCCATTTCAGACTCATCCTGTACCATACTCACTTGCGATTCCTCACTAGAGACTGGAATATGATCCATGTCTTGGTCCTCATCCCCAGCCTGGAACTCATGAGGCAATATGTGTACCATATTGACTAATACTGGAGGAAATGAGCCAAATTGGATGGCTGGCTATACCTGCTTCCTCCCTTGGCCACCTTGTTCAGTACTTCAGCAGCATCCTCCATGCTGCATTCTGGCACTTGTTGCTAACTGATTCCTTCGAAGGATCTTTCTCAACTGGTTTTCAACCAAAAATGTTTGCTCAGCCATGAAGGCTTCGAACATTTCTTTCTCTGCCATTTCCTTCTTTTGGCTTATGCCAATCTCTTCTTCCGTCTCGCTATCACTTTCCATCAGAGCCTTCTCCAACCCTGCTAAGCTAGCCTTCTCCCTGGCCTTTAGTTCAGAATGAACTTTGGCCAACTGTTCTCTGCTGCCAACCATTTTGTTCTGTGGATTTGGCTTTGGAGCATGGTTGACTTTGGATTCTTCTTTCCTTCTGTCTTGACCAGTGAAGAACTCTCTCCACTTTCTTTCAGATCTTGCTGGTACTGGGTGTACCTACGTTGAATCTTCCTCCTTTGTGATTGAAATGACTGGAACCATATCTGGTTCCTTTGTCTTTGGGTGTTTAAGCAATACCCAATTGTTCGGAGCACCAATGGAGGCTTGACCATACCTGCCTTGGTTTTCAACATCCCTTTGGGCAGGCACTCCCTAGGCTTGTTCTGCATTACAAACCAATCTGGGACCCCAGGTACCCACGAACTTGCTGACTCAGATGTTGAACTGCTTTTTTCAACCTTCAAAGCCATCTTCGAAGCTGGCTGTGAAGGTAAGTCTTTGGCTCTGACCTCATGTTTTGAGCCTGATTCAGACCTTCGATGCAGATAGCCACTTTGTGTCCTACGTGAGGTTGGTCTGGGGGCCAATCCCTGGCTTTGATCCCCTGAAATGAGCCTCTCTCCAGTCTTCTTTCAGAATGACTGCTCTCCATTCTGTAATAGTTAGGTGGCCTGGATTCATGTAAGGGCCTCTTGCCTTTAGCATGCATTCTGTCCACTGCAGGCTCAACCACTGGTGGTCGCTGCCTATCACTAGCCGGATACAGCCTTTTGTTGTAAGCGTTGGTTGATTTAGGACGTCTCTGAACATCCCTATAGTATTGCTTCCCATCAATTGGAAGCCCCTTCAACTATTTATAACTCAGTCTGCACCTGGGACACATCCTCTGCATTACAGCTGCTTCCAAGGAATCATCATCCAGTGCTTCTTCGTCAGAGTGTTCCTTCTGGTGTGAGGAACCTTGTCTAATGGCTGGTGGGTTTCCAGTGTCCTTCTTGGTAGTTGTCTGGTTGGCAATATGCATCTGCACATTGACCTCTTCCAACTCTTGCAGAGATAGATTCTGGAAGTTTGGTACAACCACATTAGCCGTGCTTTCTCCAACTTCTGGAAACGGATTGTTATCAATTCCCATGACCTTTTCTGTTTTGGCTGGAAATTTCAAACTCCCTTTCCGAATTTGTTCTTGGATCCTGTCTCAAAAAACAATGCAGTTTTTAGTCGAGTGAGACCAAGAGTTATGCCATTTACAATATACTTTTCCCTTAAGTTCATCTGGAGATGGTAGTTTTACTCCTTTAGGTAACTTAAGGAAATTGGCTGCAAGCAAATGATCAAAGATGTCATCTGCTTTTGTTAAATCGAAAGAGTATTTTCTGTGAAAGTCTTCTTTTTAAACTGCTGGTCAATTGTTGTATCCTTATGAATTAATGCTTCACAGATTACAGGTTCTTTGCCCACAATCTCCGCTGCATCGATCTCATAATTAGGATCTCTATAATATGTCTTGTACAACGCATTATTTTGATCTTGCTCTTCCTCTAGTAATGCTTCGTATCTAGACACCTTATAGGTCAGTTCACCAAATCTCTGAATTCAGTCGAGTCAAACTTCTTTCGAAGCCAGAACTCTAGGCCGTTTTGAGCCAATCTTACAAATTCTGATTCTGGCAGGATGACTCTACATTTATTTCGAGCCCTTTTAAATCTGGCAACAAACTGAGTAGCCTTTTCTTCAGGCCTTTGACTCAATCTAGCCAAGTCTGCCATAGAAACCTCTGGCTCCGATTGGAAGAATTGGGCATGAAATGCCACTTCCATTTGTTGCCAATTTTGAATGGAGCCAGGTGTAAGGTTGATGTACCATACAAACGCTCCTCCAGTTAGAGAATTTGGGAATAATCTTAGTTTCATAAAGTCATGATTAATAAATTCACCGCATTAAGCAGCAAACCTAGCAATATGCTCTATTGTTGACTGATTTCCAGTCCCATAGAAAAGGGTAAAATCTGGTATCCTGAACCCCCTGGGTATTCATGTACCTATCCACCCATTCTGGGTATGATTTTCTGTATACACGAGTCTGGACCCCCCGAGCCATCGGTCCACACATCTCCCTAACAATATCAACAATTTGGTCCCTAGGGACCATATTTTGTGCCTGCTGAACCATTACTGGAGGGATAAACACAGGATTTGGTGGACAAACTTGTGCTTGCGGCCCTCTTGGTCTATAAGGTGGTACATTTGGGACTGGTTGCCCCTGTGGTGCAGGTTGCTGTTGGGGTGTGTGGTAACCCTTTGAGCTTGTCCTGCGAAAGGGCCTGCGAAAGGTGCTGGGACAGGCGTTGTGTCCCTTCCATTTGCAGGCCAACTTTCCAACCCCCGGGTATAAATTCGAATAAGGGATTATTATACCCCCTAGTGCCAGGTATGGCTTCGAACATGGGATTTGTAGCCATTCTTACGCCAGTTTCTTGTACTTGACCAGATCCACCAACTTGTGTGGCTTCATTGTTAAGTACTGAGGCATTTTGGCCTGCTATAGGCCTCGAAATGGGTTCATACCAAGACTGAGGTGATGGTCTTTCATAGTTCTGGTTACTAGCTTGACCATTAGAATGTCCATTAAATTGCATAGGCTGTTTATCTCTAGCCAATCTTTGCTGATGGACATTTAAAACTTCCTCTGTGTGTCTTGTGTTTGTTGGTTAGTGGTTATTCATTCGATCCAAAAAGGATGTTGCCCACCTTTCCATTGTGTTCATTAATTGTTGTCTCATGGCATCTACTAAGTCATCCCATGGATTGGTTGGCTGAATAGATGGAACAGTGGATGGTCCAATTCCTTGGTTTCGTCCAATATTATGAACATATGGTTCTTGTCCCGAAGTACTGGTCTGTTCGACCATAGGTTCGGATAACATGGGAGTTTCCACAGGATGTGTTACCACATTATCCTCTGGATTAGGTATTTCTACCTCTCCTTCTACGTCTTCTTCCAAGCGTTCATTTTCTCCCTGTCGTCTTCGTCTAGCCATTTTAACAGGTCCCACCGGGCGTGCCAAAAATATATGTTGTCTTTTTGGCTTTTCGAAGGGTAATTTTGTAAATGCGAGCGTGCCAACAAGGATCAATCAGTCCTTACAGAAATTATAATTGCCAACCAATTATCAGACGATTGTGTTTTAGTTCTTTCAGCCTCAATGAAGAGGACTTTTACTGGTGACTTGACTTAGGAGAAATTAAGATAAAATAACAGTTAACATGAAGAACAATGGAAGTATTTCATTAAAATGAACACTTACAATGATCCAAACTCAGCCTCGAAGAGGTTTACAATGACGATCTACTTGAAACTACTCCTATGAATCGAAGTGCAGAACAGTTATTTAAAGTGCAAGAAAGGTAAAGACTGGTAATGTAAAAAACTGGAAAATAAAATATGTAAAGTAAGACTGGTTTGTATGATCTGAGTCTGGGGCTTTTTTCTAGGGACCTCCTTGCTATTTATACTCCTCAAGGATGACCATCGAACTGCACTTCAAACTGTCGAACTGCTCCTCCATGATTGCTGATCATGCTACCTTAGAAGTAGTTCCACTACGCCTTTCCTTGCAGTTGAACTTCCTTCTTGTATTTGAATTTGAATATGAGCAACCGTTGAAACCATGTCATCTTGTATATCTTTATTGATCCTGTGCTACTCAGATCACGTGAGAACCAATTTTCACTGCCACGTGTACGATCAAGATCGAAGACTTGAGTAGTCTCCCCATACTATCCTTGCTTTGCCACGTGTCGAACTGCAATTGGCTTTTACAAAATATGTAGCCAACAAATACCCATAACAATATATACATGGATAGTTTGGTCATTATATTAAAACTTGTCCTTATGATAAAGTATTTTAGAATATGAACTTTTGGGTAAAGAAAATTCAAAATTAGATTTTATGGACTAAGTGCCTTTTTTTTGTTTAGATTTATTTATTTATTTATTTATTTTTGTAAATAATTATTTTTTTTTTGCATGTATGTATATTTGTATGTATATATATATACATATTTTAAGAATAGAATAAAATTTTAATTTTTTGGAATCCGCGTTGAACCACGTTCAATGGACAAGAATTGGTGGTGGTTATTGGTATTCGGTAGTGGTGGATCAAATTAGAATCAATTTTGTTTACCTCCCCTTTGAAAAAAAAAAATGTTTAATGACTATGATTTTTATCAATTAAAATATAAATGCAATCTTACGGGCTTGAGTACTGTCGTATTTGTTTATAGTGCATAATAGTGTATTGGTTAGTGCAGGCAATGGTTGGTAATCCACGCAATGGTTGAACATGCAACACATGTCTGTAGATGCAAATTTATATTATGAAGGGTGTTTTGTGAATTGGAAAAAAAAAAGTATAAAACAATCAGGGTGGGTGTTTGGGAAATTCTATTTTCACACACTTAATTATCTCAGTATACACATTTAATAAAATATTATTTTAATGACAATTATACCCTAAATTAAAATGACTATAATGGACATCTACTAACACCCATAATATTACATGAAAATATTCCTATACACATATTTTAAAAATAAAAAGATCTACACATTTTGAGTAAAAAAAAACTAAACCCTAGTTTTTCCATTATTGTCACTTTACTTGCTGCACATTCTATACTGCTTTTTGCTTGTAAAGCATTACTCTCCTAACAACTTTCATATTGTTCTAATCTCTAGATTTATACTCTATTAATGGTAAAAAAAGTTAATTTTTTTGTGCATAACTTTTTTTTTTTTTTTTTTGCCTCTTTTGTGGTTTTCAGTTGGACAACCATTGCAGAATTATTTCATTATATTCAGACATCAACTGCCGAAAGTTTTTTTTAATTTTTTTTTAAAAAAAATTTGTTGAACTAATCACTTTTATTCAGAAGTTAAGTTTCAAATTAAATGTATAATTTTGGAAAACCAATGCCGAAATCTTCAATCCGAAAAACATAAAAAAAAAAAAAATTAAAATTAAAAAAAATTAAGAGTTTTATGGCAATAGAGTGCACATAGATTTAGAGAATGGTAAATGTAATAACAAAATAGAAAGATACATCATATTCAATAATATTTTGGAGGGGTTTCAATGATGTTTTTAATGGAGATTCAACAAGATCTTCAATGGAGGACTTTGTCTTCACTTCACACTATGATCTTGAATGGTCTTCATGTGGGTCTACAAATCTGAAAGTAAGGTTACTCAACAAGGGCGTGGAAAGGAGAGTTGAGTGGTGTGTGTACAATGATTATGAGTGAAGGGTATAATTGTAACTTTCAGTGTGTGGATTGAGAAAATTAATTGATAATTAAATTAATAAGTGTGTGTACTGAGAGAAGATATACACTGAGGTAATCAAGTGTGTGAAAATAAAATTTCTCTGGGTGTTGTGTTGTGTTGTGTTGTGTTTTTTTTTTCTTCGAAATAGTTTAGATAGATAATAATAATAATATAATAAGGGAAAATTATCAGAAAGTCCTATTTACCAATCTATTACTCCATCTAGTCCCACATTCATTCTCTTGGATTGACAAGTCCTGTTTGATATGTTTTGTGGACAACCAGGTCCCGTTTTAAATTTATGTGATGTGTGTGTGGACGGGTTTGACCCTCTTTTGTTTTTTCTTTACAGATGTATATTGGGATTGAATGCAGATTTTGTGGGATACGTTTCTGATCCACGTTTGGTAATTCGGATCCATGTTTTTGGGTTATGGAGTCACACAACACTGCGTGGACCAACAAATGTGAACCCAACAAATCAACAATTTCTGTGAACCATAAGTATATCGGACGGTGAAGTAGCCATTGAGATGATATAAGCTCCAAAGCAATCTGATGGAAGCTCCGCTAAGACCCCAAATGTATCCAAGACATCGGCGATTTCTTCGGTTTTCGGAAGATCTGGACAGGCATTAATACCGGTAAGCTTTCGCTTTGGTTCTGCTTCAAACTCTGTTTCAAAAAAACACAAAAAAAAAACTACCATATTAATGATCCAGAGCAGAGCATAATTGTCATGATCTCATTTATCCAACAATAAAATAACAAAGAGGAAGAAGATGATGATGATGATGATGATGAAGAAAAAGATTACTATGTGAATAGAATTAGGGTTGGAGGGAGAGGCATCAGGATGATGATGAGCTTCGACATCTGGATCTGGATGAGCGTGGGAAGATTGACGGAGAGATCTGAGCTTGTCCCAGTGATAGCAACAGGAGAAGACGCCACTCAAGCTAAAGATGATGATCAATAGGAGAGCTGTTCCGAGAGGGAATCCTATGGAGGGCCGAGAAGAAGAAGAAGAGCACAATGATGCAGCAGCAGCGTCCAGGTGAGGCGGTGCATAATAGGGACTCTTCATCGCTCAAAGGGTTGTAGTAGTAAGTAGCAGTAGTAGTAGGAGGAGGAGGAGGAGGAGGAGGAGGAGTAAGTAACAAATCTCCGTTCTTCCCTCATGTGGGGGGAAGAGAAGAGGAAAATGAAAACTGAAACAGCAAGATAGAGAGAGAATAGATGGGGGTGGGGTGTTTGAATTTCGAGTGCGGAATGGAGGTCATACTTTATACAAGTGTTTTGAGGGGGTGGGTGGATGCGTGTAAAGAGGGGTACGCGTACGCTATGGTACGAAATCAGAGGAAGGCAAGGTGAAGTTGCTTGGAGTGGGGTGGGGTCCCTTTTTTTATATCTTTTGTCACGGTGGTGTGCTGACGGCTTTGAGCATGATAGGGTTTACGTGGGGCCATCTTGTTTTGTTTCTTATATTATCAAAGATTTGTTTTTATTATTTTTTTTAGGGGAAATTATCAACCAATGGTAAGTGTAGACGTCCCCGAACGTCCCGAGAGGAAATCCCCCCGTTCTGTTCATTTGGGCTCACTACAGTTTAGGACTCAATGTCATGGTCCTATATCTAATCTCGCAGAGTGCAATGCAAGGCCGATGAATCATTAAAGAGTCCAAATTCGGCAAATCGTTTTGAAAACAGATTTTTAGAAAGAAGTGCCAAATATGGACTACTTTGCCAGATACAGAGTCGCCACATAAATATTTTATTTTGGGGAATTTAGGAAACCCTGACTCGTTGCCTAAGGCCATGTGTCCATCATCACCAAAGTTGCCTCAGCTCGGGAACTTGGGTACGATTGGGGAAGGTCATTTCGTGAGCACCCCGCTTGCCCGATCAAAGATCGGCCTCTACTAACATGATATCTAGTTTTGAAAACATTATGCGTTCTTATTCCAGTTATTAGCCTAGATTTACTATGTGATGCGCATAGTATACAAGTATAGACTAGATTGCCTAAGTTGGAACAAAACATCGCATATCCGTTTGTTTTGAAAATGGATTGAAGTTTGCTACTCGTAAGTAGGCTAAAACACGGGTTTCGACGAATTATTCCAACTCAAGCAACCCAACCTTCACCCATAGGCATTCAGGCAGTTATATCACATAAGCAAATAGTCTCATGGCAAGCATGCTATCATGGCAATTACTCACACGCATGCAAGGATGCTAAAGCATAAGCACTTATCGAGTACTCCGAGCCAAAATAGGAACTAGTTAGTAATCAATGCATGATCCTAGTTCATGTTAAGATGGCTAATGCAACGCATGCAAGATGCAACTAAGATAGGCTCGGCTATTCTAAGATGGCATATGAGATGCTATAGATAACAGGTATTCAATTTGGAATTGAAATGCGATGCAGTTAGTATGATGCGCCGAGCCCGGTGCATGGAAGACAGATGAATGAATGCAAACATGTGAGCATAAGTATGCTAATTAAAACATGCCCTAAACTAACCATCATAAGCTGGAAAATAAAAGGGAGAAAGACGTGTGGTTGGAAGACATTCACACACTCACGCACACTTATTACACAATTGCCCGCTCGGAGGGTCCGAATAAATAATACAAATTAACTAACTAATCAACTAATAGGCTAATTAGTTAACTACACAATCAAATCGAATAACTAGTCTAAGTTATTAAAATGCTGGAATGGCCTCGGGACGAGGGATATACGCATACTTGTACGGCTTCGCTCGGAAATCCATCACCATGCCACAGTTGCCTCTGTTTACACTGCTCTACTCTTTTGAAAACTGTGCCAACCTCTGTGATACCTTTGAAACATCTTGGGGACATGCTGAGAGGCCATCGGCCATGAGATGGGACCACCGGCCAAGTGAAATAGGTCATCGACCACTTGTGAGGTTCTCGGCCAAAAATATATAGCCGGCCGGCACTTGAAGATGGCCGACCGGCCATCTCTTCCTGCAGAACCCTATTTTGCTGTAGCAGAGGGCAAACAGAGCATGGCAATGCATTTTCAAAGCAATATGTGCATAACCACCCTCCCTATCATGTCATGAACTCAAGGGAGTATGGTTCTTGACCCTCGGACCATCAATCACGCATTTCAATGCATGATGGCCAAAGGCGCCAAGTGTGCAATTCAATATAGAATGAGATGCACAACAACACGTAAGGGGACCTTGAACTCTATCATGTGTGATCAGAGGCAGGGCAATGCACACACAATGCTATGCAACCTAAGCATGCAACATGATTATGCAATGCAACTAACATTCAATAGGCATACAACTAGACATGCAATGGTGCAATATGCCAAGCATGCAACAACAATACAATGGTAAGCATGCAACAACATGCAATAGGCCAAGTAGGCAACAACATAGACTATATGGCATACACAATGCAAGATGGACTTAAACTAAAATGAGTGGACCTCAGCCACACTCAAATCAGTGGCCATACACAATGAAATTAGGCAAGAAACTCATGCAAACATGCCAACGCAAGGGACCGAACCTAAGGCACCAAGTGCAACTCTACCAAGGCATGGAAAGCATGGAATATAGCATACAACACACATTTCCCAGCTATGAAATAGCACACAAGATGGTCCCGAAACATGCAAACACCTCACCCGATGCATGTTAGATAACCGGATACCGAAACTAGTGAAGTGGATTACACTATAGGTACACAAAGCAATGCACATATGACCAAACCACCCCAAAACAGTCCCTATGCAGACCCTAAACAGTGGAAAATGGTCTAAAATGATGGCTCGGAATGCATTCAAATGAAGCTCATGCAATGGTCGGTAAATGAGGCATACAAGCACGACTCTTAAACGCATTTAAAGAGTGAAAATCATGGGAATATGGCATAAATGTAAGCTCTGAAATATGATGTGCAATGACCCTAAAACATGAAAACACCTCAGTATATGCATGCAATAGGCCTCAAAACTCAAAGTTAGGTATGGATATTGAACTACAAGCATGCAAAACAAGCATCATTCGACCATGAGACCCAAAAACAGAGCTAAGGCAGTCCAAAAAATGCACAAAATCAGCTTAAGGCATGGCCAAAAAGTGCTAGAATCAAGGGCCAACATAGCATTCAATGTAAGCTAGTAAAGGGGATTTGCACTACAAGTATGTGAAGCGCATGAGAGGCCACCAAACAGCTAAAAACAGAAACATGGCATGCCAAAATATGACCAAAAACCCACTGAAACTCAGTCAACACATGTTAGAATGAGGTGCTCCTTTGGAAGGCCATGCAACGGGTTGTTCTACACATGCAAGATGGACATTTGATATGACAAAACCACCTCTAGACAGAGGTTATGAAGGCCCTAAAACTCACTGAAAAGGGCCTAAAATGAGGCTAGGAAGCATGCAAGTAAAGGCTCCTTTGAAAGGCCATGAAGAGGATTACTCTACACATGCAAGAGGGACACCTAATATGGCAAAAACAACTCTGGACAGAGTTCATGCAGGTCATAAAACTCACAAAAAGTGGCCTGAAACATGGCTTGAAAACATGCAAATAGGGGCTCCTTTGTAAGGCCAAGAAAGCTAGTAAACAAGACAATAAGGAAAGGGGATGACCTCTCCTTCTTAGGACCTCAAAACATCATCCCCACCACTGAAGAGAAAGGCCAATACAAGGTGGTCCCGAAGCTCACAAAAAAGGCACAAAAATGAGGCCAAACAAGGCCTAAGAGGAGGTAAACAACCCCAACACAAAAGTGATCTAAACAAACTTAAAAGCATGCAAAAACAAAACTTTTATCAGTTATACACTAAGCTCAAAATAGCATGCAAGACAGGCTAAAAGCTTGTGCAAAAACGGGAAATAAAAGAGGGAAAAGGAGTTACCTTTGAAACACAGTGAAACTAGCAGGTTCTTGGACCAAAAACCAACTCTTTAACCTCTAAAAATGACCTCCAAGGACCTTAGATCAATGGTGGAGGTGTTAGGCTATGAGGTGTAGTGCAAAAGGGTCAAGAATCATACACTTTTTAAGGCCAAAATATAGAGATATAGAGAGATATATATCTTGGAGCCTTAGACAAATTTTTTGGAACCCTTCTAAAGGAGAGGGAGGGCCTCTCTTATAGAGGAACAAAGGTCCAAGCTTCTTCAAGAAGCTTGTGCAAAGGTCCAAGCTTGTTGAGGAAGCTAGAGCAAAAAGGGTCAAGCTTCTCCTAGAAGCTTAGAGCAAAGGGCCAAGCTTCTCTTGGAAGCTTAGAAGGGTTCAAGCTTCTCTAAGAAGCTAAAAAGGTCAAGCTTCTTGGAGAAACTAAAAAGGTTCAAGCTTATTGGAGAAGCTAAAAAAGGGTTCAAAAGGTTCAAGCTTCCTCAAAAAGCTAAAACAAGGGTTCAAAAGGTTCAAGTTTCCTCAAGAAGCTAAAAAAGGGTTCAAAAGGTTCAAACTCTCTCAAGAAAAGGTCTCGGCCAGAAAAAGTGGCCGATTAATAAAAAAAAAAAGCCGGCCGACCAAAACATTGCCGACCGCCCAATACCTTTGGCCAGTAGCAAGAAAATAGGGCTGGTGGCTTCAAGAAATGGCCAGTGAGGTGTGGGGGTAGCCAACAAGCCATTCCCTGCCCTCAGAGACAAAAACCCAAGTGCTTGGTCCACAACCAAGCACAAAACAGACAAGTCGAGAGGTCTTGAGGCAAGGCGCACGGCCGAAACCTCCGAGAACTCAAGACGAACACGAACAGGGATGATCATCGAGTGTTCAAACGATGACGTCCAAGTCTTGAGGATGGTAAAAAATGGGGTGTCTACAGTTGCCCCTCTTTGACAGAACTCGAAAGTCATAACAATGACGGGAGTGAATGTCAAAGCCCAGAGACGACCATTTTTGACGAGGCCGAAGACTTAGACAAAGCATACAAGCTACAGATAAAGATATGCGCCGAGGGTAGGGGCAAAATACAAGACAATGCACAAAGCCGAGCATAACTTATGTTCATACAAAGAAAGCTGTAACGAAGCATAACATGCAATAGTTTTAAGCAAGAACCAAGCTACATTACAATGTAGAAAGGATGTAAGAGAATTATTCAATTCTCGCTACGTCTCACGCGGAGAACACTAAGAGTGACCGTTGGGGACACCCGAGGTCTCAAACAAGATTCCGACGCATTGCACGCGAAAGGAAAAAGAGTGGCATAAGCATTGGAACATGTCCCAAATGCTCTTAACCAAAGATGGAGAAACATAGGGACGTATCCCGGTGTTCCGGAAAGGTATAAGCATTGGAACGTATTCCAAATGCTCTTAACCAAAAGGTGGTGAAACATAGGGACGTATCCCGGTGTTTTGGAAAGGTATAAGCATTGGAACGTATTCCAAATGCTCTTAACGAAAAGGGGGAGAAACATAGGGACGTATCCCAGTGTTTTCGGAAAGGTATAAGCATTGGAACGTATTCCAAATGCTCGTAACCAAAGAAGGAGAAACATTGGGACATATCTCGCTGTTTCAGATTGAGTGAGAAACATAGGGACGTATCCCGGTGTTTCGGAAAGGTATAAGCATTGGAACGTATTCCAAATGCTCTTAACCAAAAGGGGGAGAAACATAGGGATGTATCCCGGTGTTTCGGAAAGATATAAGCATTGGAACGTATTCCAAATGCTCTTAACCAAATAGGAGAAACATAGGGACGTATCCCGGTGTTTCAGAAAAGAGAAGAAACATAGGGACGTATCCCGGTGTTTCGAAAAGAAAGGAAACATAGGGACGTATCCCGGTGTTTCAGAAAAGAGAAGAAACATAGGGACGTATCCTGGAGTTTCAAAAAGAAAGGAAACATAGGGACGTATCCTGGTGTTTCAGAAAAGTGAGAGTGTGCAAAACAATGCAAGGGAAAAGTGCATAACAATGCAAGTGAAAAGGTGCATAACAATGCAACTGGAACGTGCATCACAATGCAAGTAAAGTGGGTGCATAACAATGCAATTGGAACGTGCATCACAATGCAAGTGGAAGTGGGTGTGTAGTGCAAGTTAGAGATGTGTGCAAGGCAATGCAATACAGGTACACAAGACAGTGCGATGAGGTGCACAAAAGAAGTGCGATAAAATGCACTTTCTATGCAAGTATGGGGGCATTTTCTATGCAATATTGAAAGCATATTCCATGCATGAATCATAACGATGCGCGACACGCATGCAACAGAAATGTAAATGAAAGTGCATATTCTATGCAATAGAGGGGCATCAAATATGTACTCTGGTGCCTCCGATTTACCTCTCGGAGGACTTGGCAACACGCTCAGCTTAAAAGGGGACACCCTGTCTATATTGGCGATAGATAACATCTGCAGCTGCTTTAATTGCCATTCTGACTTGAAGCAGGCTTAAGCTTGGGGTTGAGATACACTCATACTTCAGAGAAAGGCGAGGCCTGACAAGATGCACCTGGAATGGCGTCTCGGAATTTACTAAAGTTGAAACAGACTAAGATGCTCCAAATTTTTCCTCTTTTCTTTTGCTTTGCAGTCTGGAACCCATATAGCTTCAGATAGGTCTTGGTTCTACTGTTCTGACATGACCCGGGTTGAACCCTGCGGTTTTTGAAAGAACAAAATCTTGTTTTGCACAAATGTGGAGAACGGCACGGCACTCTGAGCACAAAATGATTTTTTGAGATTGAGAGTGAGAATAAGTTCTCAACTGGGTATTGAGCCTACGACTGAACACGGCACACCACGACTCAACGACAAAGAGAAAGACAAGGTAAGACGACCTAAACACATCTATAGACATCCGAAATGACTCAAAACAAGAATCGAGACAAACAACAAAACACAAGACTCAAATGTGCACAGTGAGCCTGTTTCTCCAAGTATGGTTTCCCACCCTTTCTCACTTGTGATTCTCACATCACTTGGCACTCAATCTCTAGTTTTCTGAAAAAGCCCTTTTCCTCACTTTTTCTCTTAGCGTACATCTCTCTATTCTTCAATCTCTCATTTTTAATCCCTCCCCTGGGTGGTTGATGGATAAACAAGAAGTTACGGGCTCTTGCCCTTAGCATTCTGCTAGATTCTTCCTCTTCTGCTCACAACAATGAACTTCCCCACAGAGAAGTTGCGACAGGATGTGCAGCAGATTTGCAGCTGACATCGGTTGACGATGTTCTACTGGGGAGCTTGGACATGATCAGATGTGTCCAGATGAGGGAGTGGAGTATCTTGATCCATTCCAATTCGTGCTTCGCACTTGGCTTGATACCTCGTTGCTTGGAGGATGTTGAGAGCTTTCGGTATTTGCTGTTACCTTCAGTTGTGCTCTTTTCTGGCAGGTAGAGTGCCCTTTTGGCAAGTATGGTGCCCTTTTCTGGCAAATGCATTGACAACGGAGAAAAGACAGAACACCTGACTCGACTGTGCCCCCTAGTTCATCATTTTGACCATTTTTTGTTTTGGTTTTCTACTAAACAATTTTGACCAAAATAAGAGTTAGATTAACATGCTTGTTCAATTTTCTGATTTAAAATCATGCAAGTCAGGCTATGAGCACTGAAAATTTTCCTTTTTTGAGTCCAAGAAATGGTCCAATTTTGGAAAATGAAATAATTTTCGAGAAATTAGTCAACCTCAGTAAAAATTCTCAAAAACTGTTTTGGCAAACAGCCACTGCTCAACGAGCACAGAGCTTACTCTTGAGATGCACAACCTCAGATCCATAACAATGGAAAATTGCCCCTTGTTGAAATGGCACTGCACGACAACGGAAAGTTGCCCCTTGTCTGAATGGCACCGCAGCGTACTGACGGCAACAGAAAGTTGTCCCTTGTTTGAATAGCACTGCAGCACGTGGCAACCAGTCTTACAACCAAATTCTCGGATACAGAGAAGACAAAGATGACCATAACCATCACATGGACACAGTCAAATTTGAAGTGTTTTATGGTTGAACTTCAGAATGAAGTTGTCTACGTATCCCAAAGATGGGAATCAAGCCTTACGTAGTTCGGGGTTAAGGTACACTCGGGTATTTAACCTCTCCTTTTATGCTCTAACTTTTGCCAAGGCTGCCCTTCCGGGTTTTCAACCTTGCGAGCTTTGTTTTTCTTTTTCATTTCTTTTCATCCTTTTTTTTTCATTTTCTTCATTTTTTTTCATTTTTTCATTTTTCTTTTTTTTGTTCTTTTTCTTGTTCTAACTTTTGCCTGGGCTGCCCTTCCGGGTTTTCGGCCCAGCGAGCCTCTCAAGGGTAAAAAGTGTAGCTTTGTCCATGTCAAATGGTTTTGAGATCCTGAAGTCATCTGAATCCAGGAGAATGGCTAATGTTCACTGATGATGTAGGAGTCCATCCAATGGGGGCTGAATTTGCCCATAGTGTTATGGATAGGAACTCAGTTGTCCTTCAACACAAACTTTCTTCTTTCCTCCCTTCTGGGATTTGGCATTCTTGCCAGTCTTCATTGATTTGCAGAATGATCCATCTGCGGCTCTTCGAGCACATCTGATATTTTTTTGCCCCTAGTTCCAGGGGTGCTTTTGATCTAGCTTTGCAAACTTCTTTTGATGAGATCTGATCTTCTTGATCTGATTTTCTTTACCCTAGTTTGAGGGTTGCTTTTGATTCGGCCACATAGGCCTTATATTGTGGTTGACCGTTGAACATTTTGAATCTAAGTTCAAGGTTTGAAAGCAAAAGGGGGTCGAATCTCGAGGCTGAGAGCGATCCTAAGCTGCATAATCTCAAGAGCGATTCCACACAGGTCTTCGCAGGACCGCGCAAAACATTTTTTTTTTTTTAAATTTTAAGAAAGCGACAAATCGCTCGCGCTGAAGACAGTGTAGGACCAATCTAGATCAAGCCAGGATCCTTCTCAGTATTCACATTAACAAACATGATCTCATTCATTAAGGGCTTAGCATGCCTCTTTTTCTCTCAATTGATCAAATTTTTGCAAAACCTGAGGAATTCCTTCCTCTTTGTTTTCACCGCAGTGTTCAAAAAGTTTTGAAAAAGTTAGGTCAAATGCAATGATTTAAAGGTGCAGAAGAGCAGGTGAGATGCTCTGCCATTTCATTCTAGACTTGCTGGCACAACAGGTACAAGGCAGAAGCAAACACAAGAGTGTGAAAATCACTACTGTTTCATTCAGATCTGTTGGTACAACTGGCTCCATGGTAGAAATAGACTCAAAAGAAAACGAAAAGACAAACACAAAATAAAACAGTGATGCCCGAGGTAACACCCCTGGAATCACCCGACTTTTGTATAACAGGACTGACTCGACACAACAAAACAGACCCAACTGACTCAGGAAGAAAAGACTGACTCAAAACAACACAACAAAACTGACTCAATACCCAAGTCAGAACATGAAAGAGCTAGCATTCGCAAATGCTCAAAATAGTGCGTGCTATATGCCATATCTGGAGTAAACTGAACATCGTCCGCAGGTGGTCCATCCCCTGATCACATACTCGTACTATCCCCTAAGTTCACTGATCCAGTGACGATAGACTTTACTGAGCTGTGCGGCGATGACCTTGTTGTCAATCAAATTTTGTATCTCGTGGCGCAGGCGAACGCAACTGTCAGTGTCATGACCGGTTTGTTGATGGAAAGCACAGTACTTAGCCAGGTCATGCTTTGGAGGGAGAGGATCGGGTAAAGGCCATTGTTCTAACGGTTTCAGATGTCCTTTCCTGAGTAGGCCCGCTAGAGCTTTTGACAAAGGCATATAAAGTGGGGTGAAAACCCTTTTGCCTCGGGGTAGATAGTCCGAAGTTCGGGGGTTTGGATTAGATGTACCAATAAAGCGGGGGCTATTTTCGGAGTGGTGGTGACCATTCCAACTTCAGAAGTCCTTGCAGCTGCATCACCACTGGTGGTCGCATTCGAACTGCGGTTGAAAGTTCTCTTGGGCTGCTCCCTGTCATTGTCAATCAGGCCCTGTTTCAAAGCATCCTCGATCTGTACTCCCATCTCATGCAAATATGAAAAGGTGGGGAAGGGGAGAACGATCATCTTCTGCATGAGCTTGGGTTGGTGGTTGCGCACAACCATCCGAATCTGATCTTTGTCAGTTGGCCTAATGGTCATCATTGAGGCCTTACCCCTCCATTGGGTCACAAAGTTAGAAAAGCTCTCCTTAGGCTCCTGCCTAGTCGTCTCAAGATCACGGGTTGTAATCTCGATCTGTGTATTATAGGAGTATTGAACGACGAAAGCCTCGGCCATCTCATCCCAATTCCTCTTAACATCGTCTTCCAATTTTGCATACCAGATGGCCGCTACACCTGACAAGGTCTGGCCGAATAAAGAAAGCTTCTGTAGTCTGGTGAGGCCCATCGGCCTTAGTATGTCTGAAAACAGCCGCAGGTGCACCATGGGATCCCCGGATCCATCAAATCGGTAAATATACGGCATCTTAAATCTGTCCGGCAGCGTCACGGCTGCGTCGGTATACCCATCCTCGATGTCCGGGATGGACTTCACTTCTTGGGATTTCTTGAACAGCTTTTCAAGCTTGTTCAGTTTTAATGCCGTGGGGTCCACCTCGAATTCGAAGGGAGAGTCCGGTAGATTGGTAGGTGTTTTGGATAGCTGGGGTAGGATTGGGGGCGGAGCCGGCCCTGTCGAAATGTCCGTACCTTCCTGGATATTTGGTGTTTGCCCGGGTGTCGGAACCCCTGGTGGTGGAGGAGTTTGATGCGAAGCAGATGCTCCGTTTTGCTATTGCAACCTGGTGATTAGCTCTGCCTGCTGGGCCATGATCGCAGCCTTCTGTTTGGCAAATTCCGCTTGGCGGACAGCGTCCTGCTGCATGAGTTTCATACTTTCTTGGAGTTGACGCATCATTTCCTCCATCCCTGCCATGTTCTGCTGTTCCGGCTGACTGACCGGTATTTCTATCTCTGTGGTAAAAATTGAGACCTCAGCCTGACTGTTCACTGGTGGGGTGGATAAGGACCACTGATCTGGTAACTGCTGAACTGGTGATCTGTGCCTGACTGGCCTTTTCTCGCCTTACCACTGACGAAGGAAACACTGGTTGCTCTGAACTGAATCTCTAACCTGACAAAGTCTATCAGCACGAATCCAATGTACCTGGGGGATATTGGAGCCCTCTGAAGCTATGGTTCCAAGACTACCTAGCAAAAGAGAAAACATAGAGCATCTCAGCCTGATTTCACTAGAACAGATATGAGCATAGCTGAATGATTGCACTCATTACAGATTTCTGCCCTAAAATTCTGCCTCAAATCTGATACCCTCGGGTAAACTGATCCCCCCAAAATATTGATACTAATGTCTGCATGCCTGATGCCCAAACTTGCAAACTGATACATGCATTCCTGTAGAGGCCAACTCTAAAGCACATAACAAACAAGTGAGAGCCAAAACACCCCTATGTTGGGGTAGGGTTTCCCTGTCCTATTTTGTCAGGAGCTAGGGTTTCACTACGCACGCAGCGGTTTCAAACAACCTATGATCGGGTAAGCAACCTGTCCTAGTTTGGAATGGTCACTATAGATTCCGAATATGCACTAGGTCGAATGGTCGAAAAGGGTGCCTCGGTAACAACCGGGGTTTGTGTTCCCATCGTGGTAGAGCCCGTAACCGGTCAGCCTTATGACACGCTTCTCAAAGCGGGCTTCTGGTAAACCGTTCAGGAATAGCAGATGGCAAACACGGTGTCCTAGGCGCACCAATGCAAATGCAATGCAAAGAAACACATAAGTGCAGTCAAAACAAGATATCATGAGTTCGGGTCAAGCTCTCTAAGTCCCCAACAGAGTCGCCAGAAACTCTAGACGTCCCCGAACGTCCCGGGAGGAAATCCCCCCCGTTCTGTTGATTTGGGCTCACTACAGTTCAGGACTCAATGTCACGGTCCTGTATCTAATCTCGCAGAGTGCAACGCAAGACCGATGAATCATCAAAGAGTCCAAATCCGACAAATCGTTTTGAAAACAGATTTTTAGAAAGAAGTGCCAAACATGGACTGCTTTGCCAGATATAGAGTCGCCACATAAATATTTTATTTTGGGGAATTTAGGAAACCCTGACTCGTTGCCTAAGGCCACGTGTCCGCCATCACCAAAGTTGCCTCGGTTGGGGAACTTGGGTACGATTGGGGAAGGTCACTTCGTGAGCACCCCCGCTCGCCCGATCAAAGATCGGCCTCTACTAACCATGATATCTAGTTTTGAAAACATTATGCGTTCTTATTCCGGTTATTAGCCTAGATTTACTATGTGATGCGCACAACATACAAGTATAGACTAGATTGCCTAAGTTGGAACAAAACATCGCATATCCGTTTGTTTTGAAAATGGATTGAAGTTTGCTACTCGCAAGTAGGCTAAAACACGGGTTTCGACGAATTATTCCAACTCAAGCAACCCAACCTTCACCCACAGGCATTCAAGCAGTTATATCACATGAGCAAATAGCCTCATGGCAAGCATGCTATCATGGCAATTACTCACACGCATGCAAGGATGCTAAAGCATAAGCACTTATCGAGTACTCCGAGCTAACACAGGAACTAGTTAGTAATCAATGCATGATCCTAGTTCATGTTAAGATGGCTAATGCAACACATGCAAGATGCAACTAAGATAGGCTCGGCTATTCTAAGATGGCATATGAGATGCTACAGATAACAGGTATTAAATTTGGAATTGAAATGCGATGCAGTTAGTATGATGCGCCGAGCCCGGTGCATACAAGACAGATGAATGAATGCAAACATGTGAGCATAAGTATGCTAATTAAAACATGCCCTAAACTAACCATCATAAGCTGGTAAATAAAAGGGAGAAAGACGTGTGGTTGGAAGACATTCACACACTCACGCACACTTATTACATAATTGCCCTCGCTCGGAGGGTCCGAATAAATAATACAAATTAACTAACTAATCAACTAATAGGCTAATTAGTTAACTACACAACCAAATCGAATAACTAGTCTAAGTTATTAAATGCTGGAATGGCCTCGGGACGAGGGATATATGCATACTTGTACGGCTTCGCTCGGAAATCCATCGCCATGCCACAGTTGCCTCTGTTTACACTGCTCTACTCTTTTGAAAACTGTGCCAACCTCTGTGATACCTTTGAAACATCTTGGGGACAAGCTGAGAGGCCATCGGCCATGAGATGGGACCACCGGCCAAGTGAAACAGGTCATCGACCACTTGTGAGGTTCTCGGCCAAAAATATATAGCCGGCCGGCACTGAAGATGGCCGACCGGCCATCTCTTCCTGCAGAACCCTATTTTGCTGCAGCAGAGGGCAAACAGAGCATGGCAATGCATTTTCAAAGCAATATGTGCACAACCACCCTCCCTATCATGTCATGAACTCAAGGGAGTATGGTTCTTGACCCTCGGACCATCAATCACGCATTTCAATGCATGATGGCCAAAGGCGCCAAGTGTGCAATTCAATATAGAATGAGATGCACAACAACACGTAAGGGGACCTTCACCTCTATCATGTGTGATCAAGAGGCAAGGCAATGCACACACAATGCTATGCAACCTAAGCATGCAACATGATTATGCAATGCAACTAACATTCAATAGGCATACAACCTAGACATGCAATGGTGCAATATGCCAAGCATGCAGCAACAATACCAATGGTAAGCATGCAACAACATGCAATAGGCCAAGTAGGCAACAACATAGACTATATGGCATACACAATGCAAGATGGACTTAAACTAAAATGAGTGGACCTCAGCCATACTCAAATCAGTGGCCATACACAATGAAATTAGGCAAGAACACTCATGCAAACATGCCCAACGCAAGAGATCGAACCTAAGGCACCAAGTGCAACTCTACCAAGGCATGGCAAGCATGGAATATAGCATACAACAATACATTTCCCAGCTATGAAATAGCACACAAGATGGTCCCGAAACATGCAAACACCTCACCCGATGCATGTTAGATAACCCGGATACCGAAACTAGTGAAGTGGATTACACTATAGGTACACAAAGCAATGCACATATGACCAAACCACCCCAAAACAGTCCCTATGCAGACCCTAAACAGTGGGAAAATGGTCTAAAATGATGGCTCGGAATGCATTCAAATGAAGCTCATGCAATGGTCGGTAAATGAGGCATACAAGCACGACTCTTAAACGCATTTAAAGAGTGAAAATCATGGGAATATGGCATAAATGTAAGCTCTGAAATATGATGTGCAATGACCCTAAAACATGAAAACACCTCAGTATATGCATGCAATAGGCCTCAAAACTCAAAGTTAGGTATGGATATTGAACTACAAGCATGCAAAACAAGCATCATTCGACCATGAGACCCAAAAACAGAGCTAAGGCAGTCCAAAAAATGCACAAAATCAGCTTAAGGCATGGCCAAAAAGTGCTAGAATCAAGGGCCAACATAGCATTCAATGTAAGCTAGTAAAGGGGATTTGCACTACAAGTATGTGAAGCGCATGAGAGGCCACCAAACCAGCTAAAAACAGAAACATGGCATGCCAAAATATGACCAAAAACCCACTGAAACTCAGTCAACACATGTTAGAATAAGGTGCTCCTTTGGAAGGCCATGCAACGGGTTGTTCTACACATGCAAGATGGACATTCGATATGACAAAACCACCTCTAGACAGAGGTTATGAAGGCCCTAAAACTCACTGAAAAGGGCCTAAAATGAGGCTAGGAAGCATGCAAGTAAAGGCTCCTTTGAAAGGCCATGAAGAGGATTACTCTACACATGCAAGAGGGACACCTAATATGGTAAAAACAACTCTGGACAGAGTTCATGCAGGTCATAAAACTCACAAAAAGTGGCCTGAAACATGGCTTGAAAACATGCAAATAGGGGCTCCTTTGTAAGGCCAAGAAAGCTAGTAAACAAGACAATAAGGAAAGGGGATGGCCCTCTCCTTCTTAGGACCTCAAAACATCATCCCCACCACTGAAGAGAAAGGCCAATACAAGGTGGTCCCGAAGCTCACAAAAAAGGCACAAAAATAAGGCCAAACAAGGCCTAAGAGGAGGTAAACAACCCCAAACACAAAAGTGATCTAAACAAACTTCAAAAGCATGCAAAAATAGAACTTTTATCAGTTATACACTAAGCTCAAAACAGCATGCAAGACAGGCTAAAAGCTTATGCAAAAACGGGAAATAAAAGAGGGAAAAGGAGTTACCTTTGAAACACAGCGAAACCAGCAGGTTCTTGGACCAAAAACTAACTCTTTAACCTCTGAAAATGACCTCCAAGGACCTTAGATCAATGGTGGAGGTGTTAGGCTATGAGGTGTAGTGCAAAAGGGTCAAGAATCATACACTTTTTAAGGCCAACATGTAGAGATATAGAGACATATATATCTTGGAGCCTTAGACAAATTTTTTTGGAACCCTTCTAAAGGAGAGGAAGGGCCTCTCTTATAGAGGAACAAAGGTCCAAGCTTCTTCAAGAAGCTTGTGCAAAGGTCCAAGCTTCTTGAGGAAGCTAGAGCAAAAAAGGTCAAGCTTCTCCTAGAAGCTTAGAGCAAAGGGCCAAGCTTCTCTTGGAAGCTTAGAAGGGTTCAAGCTTCTCTTAGAAGCTTAGAGCAAAGGGTCAAGCTTCTCTAAGAAGCTAAAAAGGTCAAGCTTCTTGGAGAAGCTAAAAAGATTCAAGCTTCTTGGAGAAGCTAAAAAAAGGGTTCAAAAGGTTCAAGCTTCCTCAAGAAGCTAAAACAAGGATTCAAAAGGTTCAAGCTTCCTCAAGAAGCTAAAACAAGGGTTCAAAAGGTTCAAACCCTCTCAAGAAAAGGTCTCGGCCAGAAAAAGTGGTCGATTAATAAAAAAAAAAAGGCCGGCCGACCAAAAACATTGCTGACCAGCCAATACCTTTGGCCGGTTGCAAGAAAACAGGGCCGATGGCCTCAAGAAATGGCCGGTGAGGTGTGGAGGTAGCCAACAAGCCATTCCCTGCCCTCAGAGACAAAAACCCAAGTGCTTGGTCCACAACCAAGCACAAAACAGACAAGTCGAGAGGTCTTGAGGCAAGGCGCATGGCCGAAACCTCCGAGAACTCAAGACGAACACGAACATGGATGATCATCGAGTGTTCAAACGATGACGTCCAAGTCTTAATGACGGTCAAAAATGGGGTGTCTACAGTAAGGTTCACGTTGAAACGTCACAAATGGCAATTGGAAAACAAAGGGTCAAACTGTGGGAAAGCCGAAACGGGACACAATCCACATCAAAAAAAAAAAAAAAATGTGTCAAATTACTTTTGTGCACGTCACAACCCACGTCACAAAAAAAAAAACAAAAAGATGTGTCAAATTACTTGTGTTCACGTCACAACCCACGTCACAAAAAAAAAAAAACAACAAAAAATGTGTCAAAATACTTGTGTCCACGTCACAACCTGTGGACGCGCCCTCGGGCTTTATGCCACCACAGTTCGGACTCCTTTTTGTGTCACGGTTCTTAGTCTGAACCAAAGAGTCCAAATCCGGCAAATCGTTTTGAGAAAAAAGATTTTTAGAAAAGAAGTGCCAAACATGGACTGCTTTGCCAGATACAAAGTCGCCACCTAAATATTTTTTAATGGGGGAATTTAGGAAACCCTAACTCGTTTGCCTAAGGCCACGTGCCCGTGATTGCCAAAGTTGCCTCGGCTCGGGAACTTGGGTACGATTGGGGAAGGTCAGCTATGAGCGCCCCCTCTTGCCTGATCTGAAGATCTGCCTCTACTAACTATGATATCCAATTTTGAAAACGTTATGTGTTCTTATTCCGGTTAATTAGCTAGAATTACTATGTGATGCGCACAGTAAAACAAGTATAGACTAGATCGCCTAATTTGGAACAAAGCATCGCATATCCATTTGTTTGGAAAATGTTTTGAAATTTGCTACTCGCGAGTAGGCTAAAACATGGATTTTGATGAGTTGTTCCAACTCAAGCAATCCAACCTTCACCCACAGGCATTCAGGCAGTTCATATCACATAAGCATCTAGCCACATGGTAAGCATGCTGTCATGTTAACATTCACACTCGTGCGAGATGCTAAAGCACAAAATACTTATAGTGTACTCCAAGCCAAAACAAAGAACTCGTTAGCAATCAATGTATGATCCAAGTCCATGTTAAGTGCCTAATACAATGCATACAAAATGCAATTAGGATAGGCTCGGCTAATCCTAGGATGGCATGTGAAATGCAACCATTTGATGCACGTATTCAAGTTAGATTTGAAATACTTATGCAGTTAGCATGATGCGCCAAGCCCGGTGCATGCAATATTGATGAATGATGCACGCATGCATAGCATAAGGTATGCTAAATTAAATATGCCCTAATACTAACCATCAAAGCAGGTAAGTAAAAGGGAGAAAGAAGTGGGGGTTGGAAAACATGCACACACGCACCCACACTTATTACAAATTTGCCCTCGTTCGGAGGGACCAAAAGAATAATACAATTAATTAACCTACAAGCTAATTAATTATTACAGACAAATTAAACTAGTTAAGCAAATTAACTAATCTAATAAAATAGTAAACAGCCTCGGGAAGAGGGCCCAATGCAATGCATGCTCGGTTCCGTTCAGAAGTCCACTGCCATGCACAAGTTGCCTCTGTTTTTACTGTTTGGCACCTCTGAAAATTGCACAAACTCCAAGGTTGCTTCTCTGAGTGCTGTGGAACACCACCGGCCATGAGGAATGGTCACCAGCCATGGGGAATGGTGATCGACCATCTGTGGAGATATCGGCCACAAATTGTTGGTCGGTCGGCATTGTATGTAGCCGACCGGCCAAAACTTCCTGCAAAACCTGTTTTGACAGCAGCAGAGGGCAAAACAAGGCATGGCAATGCATTTCAAGCAAATGTGTGCACCAATACATCCCTTATCATGTTTGTGACTAAAAGGGACATGGTTCTCGATTCTCGGACCACCAATCACGCATTTCAATGCGTGATGGCCCAAGAAACCAAGTATGCATTTTGATTTCAAATGAGATGCACATCAAACAAACAAGTGAGGATCAACCTCTATCATACTCAATTCAAGAGGCAAAGCATGCATGCCAATGCAATGCAACCTAGGCATGTTAACTAAGTATGCAACATGGGCATGCAATGCACAATGCATACTAGGCATACAACCTATGCAAGCAAGCATGCAAGGCATGAGGCAATGCAAACCAACAAGTGTGCAAGATGCAATGTGGATGTTCAAGCATGCAACAACACATGGAGCAAACATGTTAAACAACCTAAACATGTAACAACACACAAGTATGCAACAACACACAAGGTGAGCATGCAACAACATGCGAATAATGGACTTAAAACTAATTTGGGCAGCTCTATACTAAGCCCAAAACAGTGGCCAATTGCTAAGAGAATGAGGACCAAATAACATGCAAGCATGCATGCACACAAGGACCAACACTTAGGCAATGAAGAGCAACTCTCAAGCACACTTAAGAGGATGAAAACATGGACAAATGGCATGCATTATAAGCTCTGAAAATCAAGTCATGAAAGGTGCCAAACCAACTAGACAAGACAAACAAGGCATGCAAGCAAAGCCAAAATTCAAGGCAAGCCCAAGGTGTATTGAACTACACTTAGCAAAATCGAACATGGCATGAATTAAGCAACCAAAATCAGAGTTTTAGCATATTAAGATAAAGCCAATAATACATCTAGATGGCATCTAAATGGCTTAAACATGCAAGCATGCACAAGGGCCTAAACAAGGGGCATAAGACAACAATCTTTTAACACATTAAAGGGGCATCAAATGCAAGCATGCAAGCATGTCATGAGGATTGAAATGACATGTTGAATGGTTCCAAACCACTGGAATAATGCAAGTAATGGATGCTCATGGTTCATACACTTGAGGCTTACAAGCCAAGAATGCAAAGAGGCTAAACAAAGCATGGCAAGCATGGCTAAGACAACCTACATCAGACCTTAAGCATGGCAAAGCAAGCCTAAAAGCTTCACAAAGCTTGGCCAAAACAAGCAAGCATGGTAATCTACATGCTAAGTACATGTTAAGGCAAATGATGACATTACAAGACATGTATGCTAAACAAGCATGGTATGCCTAAATCAACATAAAACAGTGCTATAGCATGGCAAAATAACACTAAATAGCAGCTAAGATATGGCCAACATGAACCTAAATAAGATGCTCATTCAAGAGGCTAAAATGGCCGTTTTTAGGACAACAAGGAGAGGGGGTGGCCCTCTCCTTCTTAGGACCTCAAGGCACCATTCTCACCACTGAAATCCCTCAAGATTTCAGTGGTGAGGAGGCCCAAACAATGTGGTCCCGGAGCTCACCAAAATAGCACAAAAATAGGGCCTAACAAGGCTTAAGAGGGGTCAAATGACCCCAAACAACAAAACACCCTTAACCAACTATTTAAAGCACTCAAAATCAAGACTTTTATTAGTTATATGCAAAGTCTAAAAACAGTTGCAAGGTGGGTCAAAAAGCTAAGAAAAAATGGGGGGAAAAGGGGTAAGATTGTTACCCTTGTAGACCCTCTTCAAGAATGGAAGACTAGCAGCTTCTTTGGCTCAAACCAGCTCCAAAACTTCAAGAATAGCCCCTTAGTACCTCAGTAGCTGAAGGAAAGTGTAGAACTAGGTGTTTGTGTGCAATAGTAAGACTAAAACACCTTAAGGCAAAAGAGAGAGATATAGAGATAGAATAGCTACAACTATGAACTAACCTTAACTCAGAGCTCCCTCTGTATTTTTTGTAACCCTAATGGAGGGAGAAGAGGCTCACTCTTATAGACAATCCCTCTTGTAAAGCTTTCCAAACAAGCTAGTCAAGAGTGAGATCCCTCCATACACGTGTATGGAGGGGAGCAAAGTGTATGCCAGCTAGCACGGCTGGCATAAAAATATTTGCAAAAGCAGATGAACAGTGGTCGGCCAGCCAAAATGCAATTTGACCAAAATAGATGGCCGGTCGACCATCTAGAGTGCCGGTCGGCCAAACATTTGGCCGATGGCAACAAAACACAGCCGGTGGCCTCAAGCCATGGCTGGTGGAGTGTGGGGATGGCCAACAAGCCATTCCCTGCCCTCCAAAGCAAAAACACAAGTGTTTGGTGCAAAACCAAATACAAAACAGTCGAGTCGAGAGATCTTGAGGCAAGGCGCATAGCCGAGACTTCCGGGAACTCAAGACAAACACAAACAAGGATGATCACCGAGTGCTCAAACGGTAACGTCCAAGTCTTGAGGACGGTCAAAAATGGGGTGTCTACAGTTGCCCCTCTTTGACAGAACTCGAAAGTCAAAAGAATGACGGGAGTGAGTGTCAAAGCCCAGAGATGACCCATTTTTGACAAGGCCGAAGACTTAGACAAAGCATGCAAGACAATAAAGATATACGCCCGAAGGCAGGGGCAAAATGCAACTGATAATGCAAGAAGCCGAGCATAACTTATGATCATGCAAAGAAAGCTATAACGAAGCATAACATGCAACAGTTTTAAGCTAGCATACATCAATCCAACTACACTACAATGCAAAAAGGATGTAAGAGAATTATGCAATTCTCGATACGTCTCACTCGGAGAATACAATACCTGCGCGGTTCGTCTGGTTGCACCAGCTTCAAATGAACCGTACATACAATATCGTGCCTGTAAAAGAAAGCAACTTAACAGGTACAATATTGTTAGCAACATGCATGACAATGAAAAATGAATGCAAAATGATATGCAATATATACAAAACTATGTATAAACAATGCAAATGATATGCAATGTATTCGAAACAATGCAAATGATATGCAATGCATTTGAAACATGATCAATTCATGAACAGTTCAAAACCACACGAATGTCATAGAGATGATGGAGATGCAAAGTCCGTCTACCATAGAAAAGGTGCCGCAACCCTCAAACCACAATCCGCAGTGGAATAGGCGCGTACACATGCAGAACTATGAGTGATGTAGACAGACACAAGAACAAGTAATTGGGTGGATTGACATAAATGGGGGAATGACCCGCTAACGAAAGATCGTGATCCTAATGCTGGATGCGAAAATTACACTACAATGTAATATATACAAAGGATATGGCGCGCGGGCCAAACCGTATCTTGCCTAGGAAAGGCATGTACACATACAAGCCATGTCTAACACAGAAAAGGTGCCGCAACCCTCAAACCATAATATCAGCAGTGGAATAGGCGCGTACACATGCAGAACTGTGCTTCGACGCGAAAAGTACGGGCACATACCAGACCAAGCTCAACAAGGAAAGACGCAAGCCATAGATGGATGTGATGCAGTGGATGCATGCAAGCTACAATGCCATATATACAATATGCACTGGATGGATAGGATACAATGGATAAGGCACGCAGGCCAAAACATATATTGCCTAGGAAAGGCATGGACACAAACAAACCGCGTCTAACACAGAAAAGGTGCCGCAACCCTCAAACCACAATATCAACAGTGGAATAGGCGCGTACACATGTAGAACTGTGCTTCAACGCGAAAAGTATGGGCACATACCAGACCAAACTCAACATGGAAAGGCGCAAGCCATAGATGGATGTGATGCAGTGGATGCATGCAAGCTACAATGCCATATTTACAATATGCAATGAAATGTATGTGTGTACAATGCATTATATACAATGAATGCTATGTACAATGCGATCTGCTGGGGAGAATGCAATGGATGTAGTGGATAAAGCCTGCGGCCAAACCGTATTTTGCCTAGGAAAGGCATGGACACATACAAGCCGCGTCTAACACAGATACGGTGCCGTCACCCTCAAACCAACATACCAGCGTGGAATAGGTGCGTACACATAATATCATAACTGTGCTTCGACGTGAAAGATATGGGCACATACCAGACCAAGCTCAACATGGAAAGACGCAAGCCATAGGTGGGGGTGATGCAGTGAATGCATGCAATCTACAATGTAATATATACAATATGCAATGGATGTAGATGCAATATTTACAGTGAATGCATGACATATGCAGTTTATAATGAAATGCATGACATATGCAATATATACAACGTAATGCATGACATATGCAATATTTACAATGCATGCACGACATATGCACTATTTACAATGAAATGCATGACATATGCACTATATACAGTGGATGCATGACAGATGCATGAAAATGCATGATAATGCATGCTATTTACAGTGCATGACATATGCATGTTTTTTTTGAAATGCAAATGATGCATGTTGTTTTTGGTTTTTCCTTTCGAAATGCAAATGATGTATGTTTTTTTTTTTTTGAAATGCATGTTGTCTGAAATGCGCAACAACGCAAGTTGCTTGAAATGCATGAAAATGCATGATTTCGAAATGCGCGACAACGCGCGGCTTGAGATGCATAAAAAAAATGCATGATTTTGTTGTTTTTTTTAAATGCATGAGAATGCATGATTTCGAAATGTGCGACAATGCGCGGCTTTTGAGATGCATGACAATGCAAATGAGGAAGATGCATAACAACGCATGTAAGGTGCGTATGGCAACGCGTGACAAGGATCATGCATGACAATGCAGACGCCAAAGGTTTCGCACCCGCGAAGGATTTAAGGTCTCCTAGACCGAGCATATTTAAGGTCTCGCCAGACCGTAGCGGTGCATGACAATGCAAGAATAATGATGTGTAACTCAATGCGCGTTCACATCAAAATGTTGTAAAGCAAAGCATGTGGGGCAACTTTCGAATCTTGAAAGGGACAAAATGATACAAAAAGATACACGCACCCGTATTCAAGTGCCACGCACAGAAGACACGGTCTGAAGTCAAAACGGAGACCAGTTGAGCTTCGGAAATGCACTTTTCTTACACTGTCTTGAGCAATGAAGGTCCCAAACTACATATCTGACCCAAACAAGGTTGTAGGAGGCTCACCGGCCATCAGGGGAGGTCATCGGCCATCCACCGGCCACAAAAATACTTCACCGGCCAAATATTTGGCCGACCGGCCAACAGTGTGGCCGACCGGCCAAATCTGCCTGAATCGGGGCAGTTTGGTCTTTTGGCCTCGGGTCTTTTAAAATAGGGCCTCTAGCCCTATTTTCTTCACTTGTTCTTGGTCGAAAATTGCTCCTCCCTCTCTCTAGGTTATTTTTCTCCCTTCCATTCACCGTTTTCTTCGATTTTCGTGCCCGTTTCGTCGTTTGATTCGCGAATACCTTCGCGTTTCGGACATTTTGAACCGAACGAAACTTCGTTTCGGTGTCTCTTTCTTGATTTTCACCACCGGGGCTTGTTTCCCTCGAGTTTTTCTTGATTTTCGTGCCTTTTCCACATTCCGGCTTTTCCGGCCATTTTTCGCCCTCTCGGGGTTGACTTTCCGTTGACTTTTCGCATTCTAGCCCGGTTTTCTCTTTTCCGGCCATTTTCACACTTTATCTGAGATGGCAGACGATATTCCACGGGGCGAGACTCCCCCGGATCATGAGATGGATCCTGAGGCCGAGCTCTTGCCCTTGAGCGTCTGCCCGTTCGACCCGGCGACCTACCGGCCGGCAATTCACATACTTCCTCCTGACGGACTTCGCCAGTTCAGGAGTTTCGATAGGACGGTGCCTCCAGAGCTTCTCCTGTGCAAGCCGGAGTCACATTTATCATACGGCGCTTCTGAGGTATATTCTTCCCCGTTTCATATTCCGCAATGTAGAACACTTAACTACCATAGTTGATTCGGTTCTTTAACTGCTTAGCCCGGATACACCAATACACTGTATGTTGTAGTTGACTATGAACACACTTGCACTTGATGTCTCTTTGAATCTGAACACGTGCACGCACGCTGTATTGTCACTGAACCACCCAAACACACTGGCACATCGCATGTTGTAGTTCACTGTAAGCACACCGGCACTCGATGTTTGTTTGAACTTAAAAAACGTACACACACACTGTATCTGTACTGAACCACTCAGAAACACTGACACATCATATGCCGTAGTTCACTTCGAGCACACCGACACCCGATATTTGTTTGAACTTAAAAACGTGCACACATGCTGTATCTGTACTAAACCACTCGGAAACACCGACACATCATATGCCGTAGTTCACTTTGAGCACACCGACACCCGATATCTATTTGAATTTGAAAACGTGCACACACGCTGTATCTGTACTGAACCACTTGGAAACACTGACACATCATATGCCGTAGTTCACTTCGAGCACATCGACACCCGATATCTGTTTGAATCTGAAAACGTGCACACACGCTGTATTGTCACTAATTTTGAATGCTCTTCAAAACTGTACATTTTATATTGCTTCGCAACTGTTTTGCTTGAACATAGGGAGATTCCCATGCCTTCCGGGGGTATGGGAACGTTGCCGCTCGAGATTGGTACATGGAGCAGCCAGATACGGTCCGCCACATCGTAGACCAGGCCGGCTTCAGCGCCTTCTGCAGAGGACTCTCGCGCCTTACTGCGAGCAGGCCTCTCCTTGTTGCTCTAGTGGAGAGGTGGTGGGACACCACCGACTCCTTCCACTTCTCTGCTACGGGAGATATGACGATGACTCCTTATGACTTCTCGATGCTCACCGGCATCGGGGTAGGGGGTAATCCGATCCCCTTCGACACCGACATGGACGAGTGTGAGGCCGCTCAGATTTACTTGCTGGGCGAGATGCCGCCTTTCGCACGTCCCGGCTTCGTCAGATACTCATGGTTCGAGGTCTAGTTTAGGGTTCAGCCAGCCTTGGCTGAGGAGGCACCGATGACCCAGGAGGAGATGGAGCAATACGCCCGCAGCTTCCTGATGTTTCTGCTGGGGACGACCATTTTCGCCGATCGGGCGAACACCGTGCCTCTCTGTTTGTTGAGTGCGCTAGTGGACGTCACGCGGATCCTGCGTTACGACTGGGGTGGCGTTGCCTTGGCCACTCTGTACGGATACATGAGCTTAGCCTTCCGTTGCAGTGGGCAATTGCTCGGAGGCTACTGGCAGGCTTGGGGAGGTACGTCTTCTTCTTCTGTTTTTCATTTCTGCTCTACATTTTCTGTACTCTGTACACTGCACACACTGTGGTCTACTTTACGCTGACTATATACTGCACACACGGCACACATATACTCTACTTTACACTGACTGTACACTGTACACACTGTACACTCTGCACAATACACTGCACCATACACGGTTCTACTATTTCTGCTTTATTTTGTATTCTGTTTTATCTGATAAGCATATTGACACTTACTCTGCAGTTGTGGGTCTACGCCTACGTTCCAAGACTCGCGTCAGTGCCTGATGTGGGGACCCCTCTCGGTGTTCCATTCTCCCGACGCTTCGATGTGAGATGCATACGGAGACCGCGGGAGACGTTCATCTTCTTCCGCCGTTACTTTGACACCATCACCCCCGCAGAGGTATGTTTAGAACTTGCAGTTCATTTGAGCTTCGCTTTGCACTATATTTTCTGATAACAGATAGATAACAAACCGCATTTTATTTTTAGATCACCTGGCAGCCTTGGGCTCCATTGCCAACTGCGATGCGAGAGCGATTTGCCGGTGTGGAGGAGACTGCTCGCTTTAGGATTTTGCTGGAGGGCCCTATCTGTCGGGCCTGGTACCTGGGTGAGCATTTCCTACGCTAGACCCTGGGTTTACCGGAGCAGATAGTCTCGGTTCACCCTCCTGACCATAAGAGGGACATCGAGAGGTTCACTCCCGAGCAGATGGCCGACTACACGATCGGCTGGGACTCGACACGCTTCAGAGGCATAGGCGACTACACAGAGTACGTCCGGACCTACATTATGCGGCCTTTGAGCAGCGGCCGTCGAGCTGAGAGAGAGAGGCCTGCGGCGTCAGCAGCTGGAGTAGGAGCAGGAGCAGGAGCGGGAGCGGGAGCACCGAGGGTGGCTCGGGCCCGTAGCAGGAGCAGAGCTCGGAGAGGACGGAGGGCTAGTTGGCCAGCACTGCCCGTGACGATGACATGCAGAGGGCGTGGTGGGGCGACTTACCAGATCCCCATTGCTCCCCCTCCGGCTGATCACGAGCTAGTCGGGTTCTACGGCTTGCCTCTGGTATGTACTACTGCATTTTGCATTCTGCACAGTTAGTTCATTTCAATTCATTTGATATTCCGCAGAATACTGATGCTCCTAACACTTTTGTAGGCTTCCTCCGAGTACACTTGCCAGTCCCTAGAGTTGACCGCCTCTATGATGGGGATGCTCCAGCAGAGCCTCGACCTTCTGGCGATTTACAATATTCCGGTATGTTCTTCTGACCACGGTTTCAAACCGTAAATTGTTTCACACAATCTGATGCACAACACAACACTTGATACACGGCCCTCACGGCATCTGATACACTGTACTCATACACTGCATTCTGCACTGACACACTGTTCACAGCATTCATACACTGTACTCATACACTGCATTCTGAACTGATATACTGCTCACTGTATTCACACACTGTACTCATACACTGCATTCTGCAGTTGTCCCTTGTTTTGTGCGGCATACTGATGCGTTTGCCTTTTGTACTTTTCAGCATCCCTTCCAGATTCCTACTGTAGGAGGTGCTCTAGCTGGACCATCCGTTCCTGTTTGAGGGGGAGATGGAGAGGGCAGAGTATACCCCCGCACCAAGGCGGAGCGCACTCATGTTGGGAGTAGCTCACAGGCACCAGTTCTTGACGATGATGAGTCCGAGGCGGAGGCGGAGTTATCTGAGGAGTTGATCGGAGATGGCGCTGAATCGGGCTCAGATGACGGCGCTGATGATGATGCTCCTAGACCTTCGTTCAGGAAGAGGACGAGGACGGACCTCTAGGCCTGAGACCATTTGACATGGATCCAGATTTTTGCTGTTTTTCTTCTTCTTGTTTTGCTTTTCTTTTGCTGGTAGCTAGGGTACCTTGTACTGCCGCGGGCAGGTTTTTGTTTTCTCCAAAACTTTGTACTTGAAAAAGATGATGAAATGAAACAAACTTTTTGTCTGAAAAATTGTTACATTTGTACATTTCATACATTGCATCGCATTGCATCATGTTACACCTCAATGTAAATGAGATTGATCTCCTGTCTGAAAATCAAACATTTGTATTGTAATAACTAGGTAATGAAGCTAACGCAAACAACTTAAACAACCCACTGCTCAAACAAACCAACTGACACATCGGCTCATGCTCATCTCTGTTGGGGATTAATCTACATACAGCGAATCCTGAACAAATAGTTCAATCTAACAAGACGGAATACAAAGGTTGAATTTGCTGAATCTGAAACACACTCAGATGCAATCCGGAATCCATATGCTTATTGTTTTCACGCGACCTGCGTTGAACCTCCGCGGCTTTACGAAAGAACCAAATCTGTTTTGCACAAATGTGGAGAATGGCACAGCACTCTGAGCACAAAATGATTTGTTTTTGAAAAAAGGGTTTCTCAAACCGGGGTATTGAGCCTACGACTGAACTCAGTGAAAAAGACTCAACAGCGAAAATCAAAAGGTAAACTACCTAGACACAATGAGTAATACTCGGAAAAGACTCAAAACAAAAGTTGAGCTAAACAAAACAAAAGAAATGACACAAAAACGTGTTTACAAAAATGAAAGACCTCAAATCACGAAGAGCCAGTTCTTCGGGTATTGTTCCCACCCTTTCTGATTTGTGATTCTCACATCACTCGGCCCTCAAGCTCGGTTTTTTCTCTCAAAAATGCTTTTGCTTACTTTTCTCTCAACTTACAACTCTCTATTCTTTATTCTCTCATTTTTCATCCCTCCCCAGGGTGATTGATGGATGAATAGGAAGTTATGGGTTCAAACCCAACACTGTTAGCTCGCAGCTATTTCCTCCAGGGACGTCTAGTTGATGTTTCGGATGAGGGAACGGAGTACTTGATCCATTCTAGTTCGTGCTTCGCACATGGTTTGATACCTCGTTGCTTGGAGGAGGTTGAGGGCTTTCAGCCCTTTTACTGATAGCTTCAGTTGTGCCTTCTTATGGCGAATAGAGTGCCCTTCTGGCAAGTATGTTGACTACGGGGGAAAGACAGAACACCTGACTCAACTGTACCCCTAGTTCATCATTTTGACCATTTTTTTTGTTTTGGTTTTCTACTAAAACAGTCTTGACCAAGATGAGAGTTAGATCAACATACTTATTCGATTTTTGATTTAAAAATCATGCAAGTCAGGCTATGAGCACTGAAAATTTTCCTTTTTGGGTCCAAGAAAATGGTCCAGTTTTGGAAAATGAAATAGTTTTCGAGAAAATAGTCAACCTCAGTAAAAATTTTCAAAAACTATTTTTGCAAATGGTCAATGCTCAACGAGCACGGAACTTACTCTCGAGATACGCAACCTCAGATCGGAGGCAATGGAAAATTGTCCCTCGTTTGAAGAGAGCTGCACGGCAACGGAAAGTTGCCCCTGGTTTGAATGGTGACTCATGGCAACTCATGGCAACAGAAAGTTGCCCCTTGCCTGGATGATGCCGCGGCATTTTGTACTCCGTCCTTATTAGTGACGATCACGACCGAACTCCCGGATACAGAGAAGACGAAGATGGTCGGAACCAATATATGGACACAGTCGCTTTGAAAGCGTTGGTGGCTGGACTTCAGGATGAAGTTGTCTACGTATCCCAAACATGGGAATCAAGCCTACGTAGTTCATGGTGTCATAACCGAACTATCGAATTTAGAGAAGGCAATGATGATCAAAACCATTACATGGACTCAGTCGCTATGAAAGCGTTGGGGGCTGGACTTCAAGATGAAGTTGCCTACGTATCCCAAACATGGGAATCAAGCCTTATGTAGTTCGGGTTAAGGTACACTCGGGTATTAACCTTCACTTTTTAGGCTCTAACTTTTGCCAAGGCGCCCGTTGCGGGTTTTCGACCTTGCGAGCTTTGTTCTTCTTTCTTTTTTCAATTCTTTTCTTTTCTTTTCTTTTTTTCTATTTTTCTCTTTTCATTTCTTTTGCATTTTTTTTTTTTTTTTTTTTTTTTTTTTTTTTGTTTGTATTTTCTCTTGCTCTAACTTTTGCCTGGGTCGCCTTTCGGGTTTTCGGCCCAGCGAGCCTCTCAAAGGGTAAAAGCGTAACAAGTCCATGCCAAATGGTTTTGAGATCCTGAAGTCATCTGAATCCAGGAAATGACTGTTGTATTGATTTGCCAAAGGACCCATCTTCGGCTCTTCGAGCACATCAGACATTTTTGCCCCTAGTTGGAGGGGTGCTTTTGTTCTAGCTTCACAAGCTTCTTCTGATGAGATCTGATCTTCTTGATCTGACTTTGGTGCCTCTTGTTCGAGGGCTACTTCCAATCTGGCCACACAGGCCTCTCTTGATGGTCGATCGTTGAACACTCCGAATTGTGGTTCAAGGTTTTAAAGCAAGGGCTTAATTCTTGAGGCTGAGAGCGATCCTAAGCTGCACAATCTCAAGAGCGATTCCACACAGGTCTTCGCAGGACTGCACAAAACATTTTGTTTTGAAAGCTTTTAAAGAAGTGACAAATCGCTCGCTGAAGATGGTGTGGAACCAGTCTGGATCAAGCCAGGGTCCTTCTTAGTACTCACGCTAACAAGCATGATTTCATTCATTAAGGGCTTAGCATGCCTCTCTTTCTCTCAATTTGATCAAAATTTTGCAAATCCCGAGGAATTCCTTCCTCTTCGTTTTCACCGTAGTGTTCAAAAAGGTTTTGAAAAACTTAGGTCAATGCAATGATTTTCAGGACACAAGAGAGCAGGTGGAATGTACTGCCGTCCCATTCAAATCCTTTGGCACAACTAGCTCAAAATAGTAGTAAGCACGGAAACATGATAGCCGCAGCTGTTTCATTCAGATTCCCTGGTTGCAACTGGCTCCACAGCAGAGACAGACTCAAAAAGAAAGCAAAAGGGTAATTACAAAGCAGAAGGGTGTTCAAGGCAACAACCCCGAAATCACCCGACATTCTATACAATGGGACTGACTCGATGCGACAAGACAGACCCTTAAGCAAAAAGACTGACTCAAAACAAAGAGACAGACTCAAAACAAGAACACCGAACTGACTCAACACCTAAGTTAGAAACCACAAAAATTGGCATTCGCAGATGCTCAAAAGTGCGTGCTAGACGCCACATCCGAAATGCACCGAGCACCGCCCTCAGGTGGTCCAACCCCTGATCACAAACTTACAGTATCCTCGAAGTCCAATAGCTCAGTAGTGACAGACTTTGCTGAGGTAGGTGGGAGGATGACCTCATTGTCGATCAAATCTTGCACTTCATGACGAAGGCAGAAACAACCATCGGTGCTGTGATCGGACTATTGGTGGTACGCACAGTACAAGGTAGCATCATGTGAGAGAGGGAGATTCTTCGGGAGAGGCCGAGGCTCGAGGGGTTTAAGATGTCCTTTTTAGCCAAAATTAGAAATGCCCTAGACAAAGGCATGTAGAGAGCATGAAAGACTCTGCGCCCTCGAGGCAGGTACTTTGAAGTCTGAGTTTCTTGCTAGACACACTAGCGAAAAGGTCGGCAGGCACTGCCTTGGTTTTCTGATCTTTCCCAGGTGCAGAGTTGGGATTGGGAGAAACTGTTCTGGCATGACGGGGCCTATCCCAATTTTTCGCCTGGCTTGAACTGCCTTCGGTTGGAGTGGGGAAAGCATCATCCACAGTTTTAGCCACAACTGCGAATACCTGTTGCTTATTCATCCCCCCGGCTTTCAAAGCCTCGACTGCCCACAATAGTTGCTCAACAGGATCAGCATCTGTTCCCACTTTGTTCTTACCTCTGGCCTCAGCCTGATCGAGTGTTTGGGTTGCTGTTGGCACATCATTACTATAGCTTGAGGCGACCTTAGGTTGGCTGAGCTCGATCACAATCCGTCCCAGTAACGGGGGCTCCTGCGGTACAAAATTCTCGGCATACGATGTGGTTGGTGGCGAAGCCGACATCCTATAAGTAAGATCAGCCACAGACCTCTGGAGGTCGCCAATCATCCCATCAACTCGAATGTGGTGGGCTCGCGAGCTTGATACAACTGGGGTGCATAGACCGGGTGCGTAACAGGTGACCTGGGCGGATGCAGTATTTCAACACTGGTCTCACTTTGCAAGGTGATTCCTTGGTCTAGTGCGGCTGCCATAACCACAATTTCCTCTGAGCTTTGGGTCGTCATAAGTCCGTCGAATCTAACGGAGATGATGCAGTTGGTGATCGATGGGTCCGATATCTGTTTGCCTCAGTGAGGAAGAACACCAAATCTCTGAACCCAAATCTCTGAACTAAAAGGGAAAGCAAACAGCATTTCAGCCCGACTGAACAGACACAAGCGTAGCTGAATAACTGTACTCTACTACTGATCACTGTTCCACAAAATCACTGCCCTGAAACACTGAATCTGATACTCGCGGATATAACCGATTATCAAATTCTGATACTGATGCCCTTAGGCCTGATGCCCCAGACTTGCAAACTGGTATGTACGTTCCTGTAGAGATACACTCTAAAAGCACATAGCAAGTAAGAGAGAGCCAAAACACCCCTATGTTGGGGTAGGGTTTCCCTGTCCTATTTTGTCAAGAACTAGGGTTTCACTACGCACACAGCGGTTTCAAACAACCTAACATCGGGTAAGCAACCTGTTCTAGCTTGGAATGGTCACTATGGATTCCGAATATGCACTAGGTCGAATGGTCAAAAGGGGTGCCCGGTAAAACCGGGGTTTGTGCTCCCATACTGGCAGAGCCCATAACCGGTCAGCCTTATGGCATGCTTCGACAAAGCAAGCCTCCGGCAGACCGTTCAGGAATGGCAGATGGCAAACACGGTGTCCTAGGCGCACCAATGCACATGCAATGCAAAGAAACACATAAATGAAATCAAAACAGGATATCACGAATTCGAGTCAAGCTCTCTAAACTCCCCAGGGAAGTCACCAGAAACTGTGGACACGCCCTCGGGCTTTATGCCACCACAGTTCGGACTCCTTTTTGTGTCACGGTTCTTAGTCTGAACCAAAGAGTCCAAATCTGGCAAATCGTTTTGAGAAAACAGATTTTTAGAAAAGAAGTGCCAAACATGTACTGCTTTGCCAGATACAGAGTCGCAACCTAAATATTTTTTAATGGGGAAATTTAGGAAACCCTGACTCGTTTGCCTAAGGCCACGTGTCCGTCATTACCAAAGTTGCATCGACTCGGGAACTTGGGTATGATTGGGGAAGGTCAGCTATGAGCACCCCCTCCCGCCCGATCCGAAGATCAGCCTCTACTAACCATGATATCCAATTTTGAAAACGTTATG